>KV428465.1:0-10128 GCA_001632355.1 Sistotremastrum suecicum HHB10207 ss-3 | reverse complement strand
TAAAGCGTAACCGTGCATTTTGGCCGATATGGGCATATTCTAAGAGAGGGGTTTTAAGACACTGGGTACACAGACCCGCTTACTAATACTAGTAGCGGGAATCTTGGTTGACGCGCATTATTTGTTCTTGTTTACCCCGCTCCTGTTCCTCAGCTGTCCGACTTAAGCCTGCACTCTGCGAGTGCTACGCTGAGACGAAACGCATTGCATAGATCCGAAAGGTCCTCTGGGACAATATACACTCTTTTAATTGCCCGTAATCAGCGACGTCATCCGGGTCAGCGACTCCAGTGTACAAGTTGAGTCTAACTTTAGTGGGTGACTCGAGCAGGCGGTGTTCCTGCAGCTCAGCATCGTCTCATAGCCTTTGCTGACCTAATTCTAGTCCTCTCTTTCTAATACTCTACCCCGGACTTCATGCTTTGGCTGGAATGTCCTCCGTTTTCGACGTGATTCCCTACGAGGTACTAGCTTTCGTATATCCAGAAGATGTCATGCATTAATGTTATAATCAGGACCTCACGCACCCTTTCAGAACTATTGGGACAGGATCTTTCGGCTCCGTGTACCGATCCGAATACCTTGGTCTCCCCGTTGCTCTCAAACAGATTCAGCCATCGAAGGACTACGACGTTCAGAAATACTTCGAGCGAGAATGGCGATTGATGAAAGAGGCTCGACATCCAAACGTCGTTCTGTACCTTGGTCTCTCCCGATCTCCTGAGAAGGTCACTTACATTGTTTCGGAGTTCGTCGAGGGTGGAAATATGAGGAGCTACATACATCACAAGCGGAAACCGTTCCCATGGACTATGAGGGTTTCTTTTGCCATCGACGTAGCGAGAGCACTGGCATATCTGCATGCGCGGAAGGTATGTGATATCATTGATATTACTTGGATTATCTTCTCATCTTCGTCTTCGTTCTTTGCTCACCAGTGCATCCACCGAGGTAAGCCGATTGTCAACATTCCCACTGTATCTCGCTGATGTTTTGATTTCTTACAGACCTCAAGCCCGAAAATCTCCTTCTGACGGCGAATGGCCGGGTCAAGATCACCGACTTCGGGTTTGCTCGCATCGCCCCGCGCAACGACGACGAACAGAAACGCATTACCTTCTGCGGGACTGATGCCTACATGTCTCCGGAAATCCTTCTCGGAGAATCCTTCGGGCTCTCCACCGACATCTTCTCCCTAGGCGTCATATTCTGCGAAGTCATCTCTCGCACTCTCGCTGATGATTCCCGCGGAGATTTTAGACGAAATCCGGCGACATGGGGTCTCGATGCTCAGGAAGTGAGACAGAAGGCAAACGATGGTTGCCCGGAAGACTTCGTGCAGCTGTCCCTTGATTGCCTACAGCTTGAACCCAACGATCGTCCAGATTGCCGGGAGATTCTGGAGCGGCTCAGTCGGATTGAGGTGGAGATATTGCAGAGGGAGAAGGACAGTGACACTCATGTCGGCAGCGTGAAGTTTGTTGCTGGCAAACGCCCCAACATGGCTCCTCGGATCCCGAGCTTCGGGGCGATCAAGCCGAATCCTGCATTGCAGGTGGATACGAAGGCGGTTGTGAAAGCGAAGGATGAAGAGGAAGAAGGAGAGACCAGCAGTAATGAGGACGAATTCAAAGCAGCTCTCAAAGCACTTGAAAACGTTAAGCTGATCTCGGACAGTGGACTCCCCCTTCTGGGTGAACCATCCTCCTCTCCCCCTCACGATGATCCTTCCATCACCACCGATCCCTCAGCTCAAGAGTCTGATAAGACTGTCAAAGCAGCAGTCGCCTCCTCTCAGCTCACTATCAAACCCACGCCTGACTCAGGCGCTTCACAATTCCACGCGCCTTCGACCATACGACCCGTGCAGCCCGTGGCATCGCCCTCTCTTGTATCTGTCGAGAGCTTTCATACGGCATCTTCTGCGATCGGCATCAGTATAGCTCATGCTACTGAGGACGGCCCTAGTTCTCGCTCGCCGGAGCTTATTCCTACTACTCATCTTCACCGATTCACGATTATAAGGCCTGCTGCCGGAATCGCCAACTCAAGTCCGGACTCTAGCCCCCGTAGAGGAAAGGCCGCTCGACGAACGAGTGTAGTTGGAGATGGTTGGAAGCCTCTCGAGATGTTCTTCGCGGGTGCCGGCGCGTTATTCGGCTCGAGGAATCGAAGTCCTGCCCGAGAAGATTCCGCCGTTGAGAGGGCCGACCAGCATGCTAAATGTGACTTGTGTGGGAAGCGACTAGGTCTGGGTTGGAAAACCGTTCTGGAATGTGACGATTGTGGCTTAAGGTGTGCATCATTAATTCATTGTCATCGTTCAGCGTCTTAATTCGTCCTTCATTTCCAGAGCGCACGTCAAGTGCGGCGAATTCGCCCCCAAGGATTGCGGATTGCGTCACCGCCTCATGAAGCAGATTGCAGAATCGTCTACGGCGCCGCCATCTCCTCCCAGATCTCCGGGTTCTCCTGCTCGTGGACTCCCCAAGCTCGTTCGGAAAGGCATTATGAGACAATGACCATCATGACTATTTGCATGTGTTTTTATTCAATTTTCACGTTGGTCCCTGCATCATTCTGCTGCATTTTTGTAACGCCATACATTTTTAAACGCTTTCCTATTTCCCTCCTCCATGTAGCCTGAGCTTATAATTACTCTATGTCTCTATACGATAAGACATCAATATAATGATAATTTTAGTAATCCTCGAGGAGATCGGAAACGGAATCCGGAGGTTCCCATCTACATTTCTCATGACTCTCCACCTACCGCTAGTAAAACCAACAGTGCTGCCAATACGCTGCAAGATCACTTTTATACCATCAGTATCAACGTCTTTGGCTGCCTCCCTGGGCGTTTCTGCGTTGCGGTTCTGGACTCTCTACTCAAGCTCGGCGCAGTCTGCGAGTCAGTATTGACGGTGACGCGTTTCATGCTGAGAACGCTGGTGCTAATAGCTGCGATATATCTCACAAGTCCAACCACCAGTGATGGCGGTTGATGAAATGGCCCAATCATACCAGAACCTGTTGAAAGATTTTGACGAATCGATATGCCACGAAGTTTCACCTCTCCCACGTTGTGCTAACCTGCCGCTGGGGCGAGTTGAGGAGTTCGGGCCCCTTCGGTTCGGTTCTGATATGTCGAAGCACTATCTACACGGGCAGTTTACTGAACAGAGGCGCTCAGAATTTCAGAGCTAGAGGGGACACGTGAGCACAGTTCCTTTCATTAATTTGCTTGTTCTGATTGTTCTTCCTTAAGCTTCTCTGTATTGCTATACTACTTCAGAAGCCGAGAATTTCCTCGCCGTATTCGGCGATGCTTTGCATGACGTCAATTTTCACCTTGGACCATCCCCGATGACGATCTGGACGTCTCTTCATTCGGTATCCCCAATCTGTACTGTTGAAAGCACGTTCAAACTGCGCAGGGGCTCTCTTTTTCGATTTCGGTCTTCGGCCTGTAGACCTCAATTTTAAGCGCTTGTTCTCATGGCCCGCTATTTGTTGTGGTCCGCTGACAGCGCAGTGTTTCTGTTGGCGGTAAATGAGTCGATCAAGGTACAGCGTTCTCAACCTAGTTCGAAGACCGGTATTATAATGCACAATATTCCCAATAATTCGAAATACCTGGCTTTATATCCACTACCTTTCACCTTGCGAGGTGGAGGATACCGATACGAAAGAAATGGAGCAAACGACACTGCATAGTGAATCTTGGGAGGGAGAGCAAGATTCACTATACACGGTCGGCACGATGCTTTCCGAACTCCAATTACTGTGCCTTGGGCAACGCCAAGGGCAGGTGCGGGTCGTTCCGATAGACGTTGCTGCGAACACCGCGCGCTGTCAGAGTGAAGTTATTGATCATGAAAAAGTACGGACTCAGGCCTGCTTCCACAACATGCCCTGACGCTCTGTAGATTATGCTCCGCCGCGATCAAGGGTTGACTCAGCACTTATAGTCATACTACTGTTGGAGCCTCAACTGATTGGCCGCTGCAGTTCATATTGGCGAGTGCATAAAAGGACCGGGTTCTTGCATGTCAACTGCACTCCAGCCAAGATGCCCAATACCAAATACTTCCAATGGATCCTCCTTATTCTGTCCACACCACTGCTTGCACGGACACTTCCAGCGGCAGACGCAAACTCTGTCTCAGGGTTGCATGTGCTTCGTCAAATACATTGCGACGTACGCTACGAGCTTCTAATATTTCCTCTGGATAACGAGAAGATGATTTGCAGGTTCTTATAGAAGAATGTTCTTGTCCTATTCATCGCTGTAAGTTCGCCTTGAATCTGGTTTGCGAATAGAATAAAGACAAGCTTTCGCAGTCAACACAACTGAACCGTGCACTCAAATCCAGCTTCGCCACGGTTGCGAAACAGTGTTGATCAGTCCTTGTTAGGATTGGACGTATGAATGGCGCATGTACCGAATATGTTGTTAACTAAATCTTTGTGTCTATGGGGATACGGCGGTCCTCCTCCTTGTTGCTCAGCCGGACATGTCGAAGTGCGACGCGGCTGCACATGTATCTTTGTTGTCCCTGTTATGCGCAAGATGGCTTTACCAATTGATGGATTTGTGGAACTCAACAAGAGTCAGGTACCTGAAATACTCGCTTCCAGGAAACAGAAGCCAAAAGCGTGACTCGATTTCGTACAACGTGGGCCGATCCAATGGAGATAGCACGGCAAACCTTAGTTTGAGCATGAACACGTGTCGTGGCAGATAAATAGAAGGTTTCGGGCTGGAGCGATTGGGGACAATCACGGTATCATATTTCGTCCTGGGAGTCTGGGATCAGCGCCCAGCAAGGGGTCACGACAAATTGAAGATATTCCGCTTACAAGATCCCAATCGAAGGAGTTGATGATGTTTTCAATCAGGATCAGCCTATTTGCTCTTATATCGCTTCCAATCACTCTAATCCATGCAGTTGCCCTCAGTCCTCCAGTGTTGGAACGCCAAGTGAGTCCGCCAGGTACCTCGGCGGCTCCACCAGCGTGCACGGTAATTCTATTGAGACTCAGTATGTGAGATCTGGTGACTGATCGTATGTTTTTGAAGCCGCAACCAATTGATCGTTGCCTTTGTCCGATTGCATCCGGTGGGAAATAATACTGCCTCGTGAGGAGGAACGTTGCTCATATTGGCGAAATTGGAACAGAGGATACGTTTGGACTGTGCACACTTCAGCAGACCCTTGAGGGATGTAAGACGTGTGCGTTCTAAGGTAATGTGGTGAAGTTCAAATGCCGTGGTTGTGGAGCTCAGTCGTCTGATATCAGGAACTGGAAGGCTAGGATTTATGCAGGACCAGGAGATGACTAAATTTCGCCGGTGCGGTACACAGAACGAGATGATACCACAAGAGGAGAATTGAGAAGTGATGAAAGGTCATGTTTAGATTCCCATGTTCATAAGCAGGGTACCGAGAGCGTTCGTTCGAATACAAGAATATTGGACTGAGAAAGGAGACTTGGGCATTTGACATCGTGGAGATCCGGAAGTGATCAGCATTGATACGGCGGAGATTGGCTAGATTTATGACAAACATAGCTGAAGATTCCAATATACCGCGAAGAACACGGTCAGGCAATTGCTGGCAGAACGCTCGGGATACCAGCGTGCAAATAGGTACAAACACCGTTCATCCGTTCGTCTCGATATTACGATAACCTCTTTACTCAGGATAAACTCGACCAGGCTGCTTCATACATTGTACTCATATGGATCCATAACTACAACTCTCTAAAATCGAACCCCGCCGGCAAGGCTGAAGTCGCGTTGACCCCTGCAATCAGCCAGATGCCTTCATCTTCATCTTCAGATCGGTGGTATTGCTGGCACACATTCTGGCTGTGGGCCCTGGAAACATCCTGCTTTAAACTGTGCATAGTTGCAACCATTTTGGCCCGGTGGAGATGGAAGGTCGACTCCTGGTGGACAGTTGCACGCCTACATTCGATTGTATGTGATTACTCAAACTTTTATGATGAGATTCACCAAATTTCTTACCCGTAGGCACTGTCGACGAGATAAAGGATTCCCGTTGGCAGAAATGGCAACGCAAATGGTAATGAAAACGAAGTAGACGATGCGCATAGTGGTTCGGTGTGGGTGAAGGTTCGTCTTACTTCATCGACACGTCTCAATTCTCGTTTCTCATATGAAAGTCGGATTGAGGCACAGAACACGGATGATCACCTGTGCCAGTCTTCGCCGCGCCACGAATCGATCAACATTCTCAGCTCGATCAAGTTCACTCAGGTTCCTAGACAGGGGAGCGACTCAGGTCATCGTTATAATATCACCGAATGATCTCCACGTAACACCCGCTCTCCCAGGATTATCGTATTCCGGCACACTCCATCCTTTACCGTCGATCAAGATTGTCTGTTAACTCTGGTCGGAACCGCCCTGCTACCCATCTTCATTTTTACCCTGGAATTTTGAATGGTTCACAATCTGACGGCGGACCCTCAAAGCATCCCGCTTCAAACTGTGTGTAGTTGCAGCCATCTTGGCCTGCAGGTTTTGGCAAGTCTACCCCCGGTGGACAGTTGCAAGACTGAATTCAATCGCACGTCATAACTCAGACTCGAGAGGGAAATCGAGTGTTCTCCTTACCGCTAGTCCACATTGCCGAGGATATAAAGGATCTCCATTGGCAGGCTTGACCACGTACAGGGTCGCTAAACCGAGATAGATGAAAATACGAGGTGTGAGGATTCGCATGGGTGTTTAGTTTGGATGGAGGTGAGGTTTTGTGATTTGAATCCTCCGAGTCAATCATTGCTTTCTCATTGCAAAAGCAGGTCTGTGTGCAACATGCGGCTAATCCTTTGCGCCATCCTCCTGTCCTGCCACGTAAGGGATCGACGTTCGCAACTCAGGCACGGTGGTTCGGCTTCCAAAACATGGAGACGACTCAGGTCGTCGTTATATTGTCACCGGATGATCTCCACCTAACGAACATCCATTCTCTCAGGAAGCGGAACCGAAGCACGGCAGATTTATTTCTCCACAATCAATCAATATCTTGTTCTCACCTCTCGTCTCGAATCAGCGACTCTTCAATTAGGACCACCCCTGTCTTCTGAACGGTGTTCTTTTTTGTGGTCATCGCACTCTTTTCTCATTGCTTGTTCGCTGTCTGGTCGACGCTTGAGTATCCTGTCTCAGAAACCGATGATTCACATACGGCTCTCGATATCCTGCTCATATCTGTCGATGCCCGGCTACTTCAGTGACACCCTCATCAGACATCCAAATTTGTACGCCAATCTCCATGATGTTGTTCTTGGACCGACTCGGATCTACTTGCTAACGTTCACCTACGTCGCTCTCACGCAATTCATGCTAGTCCTTCCAGCAACGATGAAAGGCTAATGCTCGAACCTATGGATACGTTGTCGGACGAGACCTTTGACCTCAATAGCTTCTTATCTGCAGTTTTATCTTCTTCAAGAAGCTGAGAATCTGAGAGGCTAAGGCTGTAGGATCGGTTAAATAGTTGGATTGACTGTGGATTACAATGATATGGTTGGGTACGATAAAGCTCCTATTTGCTCCATGAATGCTCGTCTTTTTGTGCGAGAAGATAAGCGATCGGTGACGTGTCCGCCAACGGCTGAATCGGCTGCTTCGGTCCAATCCAAACAACCCCAAACAATCTCCCGGTCTCTCAGCCTGCTCATCGTCCTCGAAACATCTAGCGGCGCTGGATCGATTCCGGCGACCTGAATACACAGTACTGCCATTCTATTCTTGGTGGCGTTATATCAGTCTCAATAGCAAAGTCCTCCTCTGGCTCCCGTCTTATTCTGACCAGTTTTCTGGCTTCATTATTCGCTCAACTTTGACACGAAGAATCTACGACTGTTGCTATTCTCGCTATCTCAACAATCTCTTCCCACTGAAGCCACGCTCATATACAATCTGGATGTGGGCCTGTATGACATCCTGCTTCTATCTGCGCAGAATCGCATCCATTCTGACCAGGGGCAGAAGGCAGATCGACCCCTGGAGGGCAGTTACAGGGCTACGTCCAATTCTCAGCGATCGTTCTCTCGGTCAGGGCAACGAAAAATCTCCGTACCGCTAAGCACTGTTGACGACTCAACAGCTGGTCAGTCGCCGTCGCGGATACGACCAGTCTCAACGAGAGTACTGTGAGGATGATGGGGGATATGAACATGGGTGTTATGGTCTGTATGGGGTTCAGGTAAGCTCTACTAATTGATGTGTATATCCGAGTCATTTTGTCTGACCTGAGAAGAAGGATCAAAATGCGCATTAATAGCGCCGGGCTATCTTCCCTCCCACTCGATACTGATACCGCGCGAAGGCCGGCATCTACGTCCGGGACGGGTTGGCTAAAGTTATTTCAAGAAAGAAGCATCTCCCCAACTCTTGATATATTATCGCCGAACGATTTCCACATAAATTCCATTTTCTCAGGGCCCGCGACCTCGAGGCGGAGTCGACTCGTTCAGCATGTTCGTTCCAAGCATCCCACCGTCGCACTTTCTTTAAGGTCATTTTGTCTGGGTTATTTTCTCCCACGCTCTGCAATCTTGACGCTTCGGTCTCGACTTTTCAAGACTCGAAAAAGACCCTCAGACCACGTTCGTCTATGACATGTATTCTCCCAGACTACTGCGCCCGCGATTTGTAGGATCACTAGCGGCCGTTCTTGTTTGTACCGGACCGTATTGTTCTGACCCTACCTCGCTACCTCTTGGGCCTCCGAAAGCAAGCCTCTGCTCTATCCGCTGAACTCTCGCAGTCGATCATGTTCTCCTCTATCGGGTTCCAGCTTCGTGGTTCAATCGTTATAGTCTCCTTTCTCTTGTTGGCATCTTTAGCGTGCGCCAGCTTCGTCGTGCCGCCTGCTGCCACCGTGATTAGCGAGGTACCGGAATGGTTTGCGTCGATCGCAGTGACGCTGACTGATCACTGACTCTAGCGCGACCTGAGTGCTGGGGCATTGAGGGATCGCGATGCTAAAGCCAGAGATGATTGAAGTTCACAATTAACCTGACGTTGTACTGCATGATACTGGAAGCGATGTATACAACCCGAGATTAGATCTCGGGATAGTTTATTCACATCCTCATCCATTCCTTGTCATCATCCTCAGTACATGATGCTCCCAGATATGACATTACAATATCTTGATATGATGCTTCAGAGATCGCTTCAAGCTGCCTTTGACAAGCAGTCAAGATACAAGCCTCGATCTTGTCCGATCAAACACTATATGTCCTGACAACATCCGCGCTGGCGACCCATGCAACCTCGCCATCTAATCGAGCTCGATTCGCAAGTCCGACGATGGGGTCGCAGTCCCATCCTACGAGTTCCTCTGTCACAACCCCAAGACCTTCTCCATCGCCCACACCCCAGTTCAAGACAAATGGTGTCCCATCGCCGGTACACACTCCAATCGTCTTTCGGTTCTCTCCGATGAACGAGATATCAGAAATAGACGGTGAAGAGTCATCTAGTCCTGCTCTGGAGATTTGCTGAAGAGGGGTTTCGAGATTCCGCGTATCGTAGATCGCGAGGACGCCGGCTTGATTCGACGTGATAAGAGTATTGAGAGATGACGAAAACGCGATAGATGTTAATGGAGAATGCGAGGGAAAGGATGACGTGTATACTGTCGTTCGTGATGAAAGATCGTGGATGTCAAATTTTCCAGAATTGAGAGCCGCGTAGAGAACCTTGTCGTTCGTGTCTACCTCTCCTTCTGCTCCAGTTCCGGCACCAGTTGTACCGTTGGAACCAGCAGAGTCTCGGGGGCCCACAGCAAGGGCGGTGATGCCGCTATACGTTGTTGTTGTTGTTGTTGTTTGTATTTATAACCCGCGTTAAGCAAACGAGTGCTAAGTAGCGGGGGCCCGGTCGTGAGACCGGTCCTGGGAGTGTAATCTAGAATTATACAGTTCTAATTTAAATGTATCGATGGATTGGGGAATTGGAAAGTAATGTTTCGTGTGTGTGTTTTGGAATGGGAAGTTGTGATGTGGCTTTTGGTTGTGGAATAATGAATTATAAGTTGACGAGGGTGGGCCCAGTGAGCTCTCCCGTTTTTGTGTAGGCTC
>KV428464.1:0-10224 GCA_001632355.1 Sistotremastrum suecicum HHB10207 ss-3 | reverse complement strand
TGACTGGTTGCGCAACTGGTCGCAGCCGTGACCGGTCGCCGGACCGCAACCGCAGTCGCAGTTGCCAGTCACGCCAAATTTTGGACGGCAACCGGACCGGCAGTTGCCAGTCGCACCCTCTGGAAGTCAAAAGTCCAGTTGTGACTGGACCTTGGAACACTATGTATGATGGATTGGGTACTTTGTTGTGCTCCCACAATGTGTGGTGATGAGTTAGCAACTATGTATTGAAGTGCATGTGTCTGCCTAGTAACTTAATTCACTAGTACCGCTATGATCAATAAATATTGAACTAGCGCTGAAGGCGATCGATGATCCCGAGATCACCAGTGAGCAGCCCAAAAAGGGAATGATTGCGGTACCAGGGGTCCGTCATGAGCAATGATGATCTAGGTTTGCAGCTGACAATGCCGCGGCCGCGGAGTATGAAACATGCCGAGATGCCAGACCTCAGCGTAAATCCCCTTCATAAGAAATAGTACCGCAGACCGGGGTGGAGCAAAATATGGACGACCGAAAAATCATCAGTTGCTCCCCAGTTTGATTGCCTAGACGAAGCTGATCAGGAAGTCCGACACCTTAGAAGAGCATATGAAGAGTTTGAAAGGTGTTCAGCATGTCATTGTGGCAACAGCTCGCGTTGACGCTTGTGAATTAGATGCATCCTTGATATCCGGTATCTCCGTACGTATACGAACTGGAGCCAGTGTACAAGCAAGAATCTGATTTTGTGGTACGCTCCAGGTATTCTCATCTACTATTGATATCACCTCTCAGTAGTGGCCTGGCAACCACCTCTCACACCCTTAATCTGTTCACTGTGCGTTGGAGGTACTAAAAATTGGACTTGTCGACAAGCTTGTCGACGCCACTTGCGATGCAACGGAAATGAAAGCCGCGAAGTGGCGGTGGCGATGATGCGGCAAACCTTTGTCAACGTTCGTGCTACACCGGTTACCTGAGAATTCACCGATGGGAAAAGTAAGTTCCATAACAGAAACGGGGTATGAGGGTGTTCTAGACTCGGGAGAATCCACTCATTTCAAGTCATTCAGTTTGCGACCATTTCGAGCGGCTAACCGGTAACTTGAACATTGGGTAAATCAGTGGGTAAATGGTCGTCTTTTGCGTGAGATAAGCTGTGGTCTAGAGGGGATATTTCTGGACCAAGGCGATACAATGAACAATGATGGGATTTTTTGAGGAGAAATCTTATCCTGTTCATTTATTGTCTCTCGAAGGATAGTCTGAGACGTCCCTGCAGCTCTCGGGATGTTGCATATCTTGTGATCTCATCCAGTCACTTGTAAAAGACGTTCAAGAAACTTCCCATGGCAAGCAGTCCGATGTAGCATATGACATCCACGGTGTATACTATCATGAGGTTCCTCCGTATACGCACGCAGCGGAAATGAGACGTCTCCGTTTCTGACGCTCAATAGAAGGGTAAGTCTTGCATCGTTCGATCAGCCCCACAAAGTTCGTAATTAATTGTGATCATGGGTTCAGCGGATCGTTCCTCCGATGCATCATGCATGGGAACTGGGCTCATAGACCACTCCGAAAACGTTTATAAGGACCTTGCGGTAACAGAAAATGCAGCAGTCCGTTTGGATCTGACCCGCGTGAGCAGTGTCTAGCATGTCTCTGTCTTGCTCACCTTCTAACATCCCCTTCGTCTCGCAGTAATTCCCAGAACTCGCATTTTTTTGACAAGCTAATATGTCTTATGGTCCCGAAAGTGAGGCGTGTCCTATTTGTGTTCATTGATGATCCTCGGATTGCGAATAGTTTCAGACGTGGCGCTCGGAGGCGAGCTGAAGGTTGAAGCCGATGGAAAAACCCTCAAGTGGACTTTGGGCGACTTGTTCGGCGCGGGGGATGCCCACGGCCACGTAGGAGAAGGGACGTTCATCTCCAACATCGGCACGGCAAATAACAGTCAATTCACGGCGGGAAGCTTCGAACTTTCCATCAATGGCACACATGCCGAACTAGTGCTGTCTGACCACACAGGGATTGTTGGAACTTACTCCGGCGAAGGACAGCAGCATGGTCTGGACGGCCATTACAATGGAGGCTACAAGCGTGGAAAAGAGCCCGGGCCATACTAGGAGGTTTTGAAACAGGGTCCGTAGCATTCGATCACGAGACTCCCTAGTGATAACCAGTTCCCGAAATTTGGCGAAAACCCTGTACCACTATAAATGTAAAAATTCAAAGTGAAATTTCAGATCAGACTGTCTGAGTAAATGGGATAGTATAGCTTACGAGTCAACGATTCTGTTTGGACTCGAGGCCAATAGAATCACCCTTTCGATTTCAGCTCGAGAAGAAAGAGTTCACACCGATTTCACAATCCAGGACGAGCACCGCAGAACCAATCCATTGTCGTGTTCACGCATTCCGTCTCTCCGCGTCTCGCATGAATCATGAATTTCCCGAGCTCCTGAACCACCCTCTTGTTCGGAGGCTGACTGTCAATGAAACCAAATCCAGGCAAAATGTGGCACACTTATCTCATATATAGGTACTTGCATTCATGCTAAATATGAAGCTTAAATGAACACCGTCTCGAGTCCGAGATGTCTAGGTTGATTCGAGGGTCGACCTTGATGCATGAATGGTAGATAAAGAATGTTCGAACCGAGACTCGAGACAAGAATTCCCTGTGATGCGACGTAACGCGAAACTGCTGCCTAGTGCTGCAGAGAGTCGATGTCATTCTATACCAGT
Organism: Sistotremastrum suecicum HHB10207 ss-3; assembly: GCA_001632355.1. Lineage (NCBI taxonomy): Eukaryota > Fungi > Basidiomycota > Agaricomycetes > Sistotremastrales > Sistotremastraceae > Sistotremastrum > Sistotremastrum suecicum. The sequence continues at coordinate 7,488 of KV428464.1, read as the reverse complement.
CGTTGAGCTAGGTCTCTTGAATTTCATAGTATTCAACTGCGCTGGTCATATTGTATCAACTCTTGATGACAAAACGGATGCCGAGAAGCAAATCAGAAAACCTAGAATTTTTTGAAGAGTTTGAGCGCTAATGGATGGACCGGGATAGAAAAGGTGCGTAACGTATCGTAACATATTCTTGCAGTCTACCACCTTTATGACGAGATCAGATGCACGCAGAAAATTTCCATCTCGCTCTCCCTTTCCATCACCGCCTAGGACAGCCCGATATCGACCTCGATAATATGAACGTTTCTAGTTCGGCCTCTTGACGAGTGACCGATGTGAAATTGCTCCTTCCGTTAGAAACGGGGGTGCACTGGTCCTGGATCCCATGATCTACACTCAATGCAGGCAAACTTTCTCCCACGAGAATGGAGACACGGTCACAAGCGGCTCGAATATCAAGCCATCGTAGTTTGTCTAGGAGTCCCCGAACATCAGGTATCAGTAGTCAGATGGTGTTGGACGACGTTTGGCGTTCTACAGCCTCAGGGATCATGGATTGTCATTACGCTTTCACGACTGTATAGTAGGGACCTGACCTAGACACCCATTAGCTGAAGGCCAAAGATCAACGTAAACATCAACAAGAATGGCCAGTCGCAGTATAGCTTCTGTTAAGGACAGACCCTGCGGCGACTTCTGATCTCATGCATCCCGGCTTCTCTCTGATTCTTTGCTTGTTTATCGAACTAGCAGACCCTGCCAAATATTCCTGGCTCCTGCTTACCCAGAGCTAAGGCCGCCTGGAGCACAATTTGGACTACCGCAAATTCATCAGTGGTCGTTCATTCGATTTTCAGGATAAAGCAAAGGGTTCGCATGACAGACGATCATTCAGTAGTAAAGTTCTCGAAATGGGTCCAGCATGCTTTTGTGGCAATAGCCTGCAGCTGGCTGATTAGTCTGATTAAAGTTGTTCAAGTCGGCGCTTGCGAATTATTCGGAATATTCGGATGTGATTTCCGGTATCTCCGTAACAACCCTGGGAATGCATCCCGCAACCCATACAGTATATTTATTGCGCGGTGTGTTCAATGCCAAATGGGTTGGGTAAACTATTGATAAAAATGCACTTGTGAAATCTATGCTAGAATGACGGGATATTGGCAAATCTTCTGTATATGAGGATATGGCAATTTGGGCCGCGAACGCGATCAGAGAAATGCTCGGGGCCTCAATTAGTAAAACCCAGATACTCCTATAACGAGGACTGTTAGTAGCCGTGGTATACAACGAGAAGCCGGCATGCCTTTATTCCAGCCCAAAGAACACGAATAACAATACCAGGGCTGATCGCATCAGAACCAGGGGCAATAAACATCGAACTGTTGTAAAGAACCGTGGCCACGTGCTCATTCTTGGCATAGCGATTAGAACGAGGCTGGGGAACAATACTTGTGAGAGTCGAAATACCTTGAAAGCAACGCTTAGAAAGTTCCTGCCGTACCATCGAAGGAGAGCGCCGTCCTTCAAGGTCTCTCCTTCGACGGGTATGGTAGATTCCCAGCCGTAGTCACCTGCTTTTGATTCCGTCCACAGCGGTGCAATACGATCGGAGTGACGTTTCCAAAACTTCTTTCCGAAATCCTTGGGAAGGTACACATCGGATGACTCCGTGTCAAAGAAAGGCATGGTCTGATTCAGAACACCAGAGAGCGTCGCGGCGCCAATCATGGCTTTGGTACATCCTTGACTATTTCAGATGACATAGTTAATTTTGACATGACTAGTGGAATGAAGAACAGCGGATGACTTGCCTCCGAGCAGGGTTCAATCTCATTACAGAATCGCCAATAGCAATGAAATTGGTGGGGACCTTATCGAGGACATCATGATATTTGGTAAAATAGCACGGTGCTAGTATTCACGACGTAAAGTCAGGAATGTATACTGCCGGAGAAGTGGAATAAGATACTCACCACATTTGGCGTCGGTATACGTAGCAGATTCACCACATTTATTGAGCTCGAGTACGTCCAAGATTTGAAACACGTATCCGGGAACAGGCTCGGCTTCAGAACTCTTAAATCCGGAGATGAAAGTGCGGAGGTCATCAATAGATCTAGGACGATCAGAGATATCCCAGCCGCCGCATGCGATCTGGACTTCATACACCAAGTGATACGCGTGAATGACTAGCGAAGGATGACGGATGACAGACTTACGAGTGCTGTGTTCACGTTTAAATATATAAAGCGTACGGCGATCAGTACGTGGGTCCGGGATGTAGAGAAGAATGCCCCGCGCATTGCCATAACCTCCGGAAACTTCGACCTTGTCCATCATGGAGGGTTGGACCTCGAATTCACAAGTGGTATAAAACATCTTCGGATCGTAAATGTCTTTCGCCACTTTAAGTGGATGTGAAGGACTGGAAACCCATTTCAAGCCGGCTTGCGTTGGACCTGTGCAGTCTGAAAGGCAAGTTAGCATGATGCTCGAAAGCGGAAATTGGAAACTAACCGATGAGAAGAAGAGCTGGCTCAGTAGTCTCTGCGCCGTCTTTTGAACGGATAGTGACACTCCGAACACGCTGACGGGTGCTATCGGGGCCTTGTTTTCCGGCAACTTGGAAACCCGTTACGATGCCTGTGGCAAATTCGACGTTATCGCAGTTGCGTCGCACGAGCTTTCTCAACAGTGTCTCATATGTCGGCCGCCCAATGCTCAAGTGCATTGACGAAGCACCCTGATAACAGCTGTCAGGGACACTCAAGCGTCGACCTCCGACGAGAACGTTGATATCAGGGCGAGCGATGGCATCTGGGTCAATCTTGCGGACTTCGTCTTCGAAATCCGGGAACATCTCTTTGAGTGCAAGATAGGTATAGATGTGATAGTTGTGCATCGAGTTGTATTGCATAACACGAGTTCGAGGGTTCGGCTTCATTCCGTCAACTCCCTCGCCGACGCGCGGATCGTGAGCAAGACCGGCGGTGGTCGAGAGCCATGCCTCGGGCTCGACGATGACAACACGGGTGAAGTGATTCGAGCAGACCCTTGCAGCCAGTAATCCGGCGATGCTGAGGGGCACATATACATATAAATGTTTGGCTTCGCTGAGATCGATAGATCACATACCTTCCTCCAGCAACCACAGCTGTTCCATCAATCCGCCTTTCACCATATCTACGCTTTCCCAAGTTCGGCAGTTCTCGTAAGATGCTCGGCTCTCCGACCGTCTCCCTGTGCCACCTGGCAACATAGCACACCAAAGAACCGAAAGCTAAGCTACAGATGATGTAAATGGCTTGGGGCTGGGGAATGAAGTGGTCCATGAGCGAGGCCACGATAGGATTGATGGCCGGCATTGCGTGCGGTACAAAATGATCCTCAAAGATCAAGGAGTAGAGAGGGATTTGCGCCCGGCGTTGACTCGATCGACAATCGCTTCAAGCTTCCAGAACTGATTCCACTATGATTTATCGTCGGGTGCAAACGGACGGACGGTGAGAGTCAGGTACCTCGAAGGTGCCAACGAAGAGGAGGTGACAGCGCTCTAGAGGTCCACGGGTGTCTTCGGACATGCCACTTTGAGTTGACCAGCAGTAGAGGCGATATAGTGGGTGATCACCCAGGGTAAGCGGTTCGGACGAGACCAATGGTGCTAGATAGGCGACCTAGATGATGCAATAAGTGATCATGGATGGGGCAGGCGAAAGATGGGAGATAAACATACCACATGGTCAACCGCCGGATTTCAGGGACGAAGCCAGTATTCGGACTTCTCTCTGTTCTCCTCTTACTTCCTAAAACGAGGGCTTGGTTCGGCTTGTCATAGTTGTTGACCAGGTCTATTGACTTGAGACGTGCAGTTTTCAGGCCGACTTCAAAGACTTGAAGTGTGAGTTTTCGTAGTAATTATTTTCGGAGGTCATGAACTGACTCGGAGATGAATGGAGGATATACAGTAGCATTGACCAAGTTTCCCATCATGATTACCAGTGCAGGAAGGACGCATACGTAGTGGGATAAAGCTGATGTGGAGGTGGCCGATTTTTTCTTCCAGGAACAAGGATTTTCGGCAACTGCCGCATGCCCGATTTACTTTGAAGTGCTTGCGAAGTGCATTACAACAGTATAGTAGTAAAGTAAACCTGGTTGCAAGGGGGCGTTCAACATCCCAGGGTGGCAACTGTGCCGCCGCAGCATTCGACTATGTAAACCAAGAGAAAAATTGATACAAAGGAGTATACTAGTAGACCAATAACCAGAATAAAATGGATAAATCAGAACAGCGATCTGCTCCGTAATGGTGGACTGTGGACATAAAAAGAACATAAGTACGTATATCATCGGAGAAGCCTTGATCATGAACTGATTGCGCTGAGACTTGCATTTTCTTAGACTCTGGAGGCGAATAGTTCCTGTATCTGCATGAGTCATGCGCTGATAATGAAACTAAGGCACATACCTTGAAAGCTTGCCAAATTACTTGGACAGCGATACCGGGACTAATGACATCCGTAGGCGGAGCAAGGAACATGGCACTATTGTATCCGACGGCAGCGACATCCTTGTTCTATATTGCGATGTCAGATACACATTATCCAGGTAGACGTGAAACCACTCACTCTGCACGAAACCTTGAAGAAATTTCTCGTATACCAACGGATGAAAGCACCCTTCTCCAAAGTCTCTCCTTCGACCGGAACAGTAGTCTTCCATCCATAATCTGCAGTCTTGGTCTGATTCCAGATCGACTTCGTCCGGGGCGTATGACGTTCCCAGAATATTTTGCCGAATTCGTCGGGAAGGACTTCACGGGATGTGTTGGAGTGGAAGACGGGATTGCAGCTTTGCAGGATGCCGGAGAGAGTGACGGCGCCTATCATGGCTTTTGTGCACCCTTGGCTATTTGATGCACTCTCAGTTCATGATCGACGGTTCACGGAGTAAACTTACCCTCGGATAGGATTTACTCGGATGACTGAATCACCAAGAGCGATCAAATTACTTGGGAGTTTCTCTGCCACTTCATGATACTTGACAAAGGTGGAGGGTGCTGTTTATAGTAATTATTAAGCGCCGTCGTACGTACACAAAGTCATATTGGGTGGATACTCACGAACTTTCACGTCGGTGTATGTGGCGGAGGCGTCACAATCGTTGGTTTCAAGCGAATCGAGGAGCTTGAAGACGTAATGGGGGATTGGCTCCAGGCTCTTGATCTGCGAAATGAAAGTGCGGACATCGGCGACCGATCTAGGACGAGCGGCCATGGCCCATCCACCACAGACAATCTGTACTTTTAACCCAGAAATCAGAATATAGTCCAAATCCCACTGGCAAAAAGCGAAGGACGTACGTGTATTCTTCTCGCGCTTGAAGATCATCATACTCTGATCGCTCACAGCAGGATCAGGAACGAAGACGTACACAACCGGAATTTTTGAATAGCCTCGTGGGATCTGGATGTTTGCCATGATAGCAGGATCGACATAGTACTCGCAACTGGTGTAGTACATTTTCGGGTCATAGATATCCCTGGGCACTTTGACGGGTTTAGACGACGCGAAAAGCCACTTGAGGGAAGCTGAAACTGGACCCGTGCAGTCTGTCGAGCTTTTTGAGTAGATGTCTCGATCCGACGCAGACTTGACTTACCGATGAGAAGGAGGGCAGGTTCCGTACTTTCGACACCGTCTTTCGATCGGATAGTAACACTCTGTACACGATGGCCAGTTCCAGCACCCTCGAGACCTTGGCTAGGACCATCCACATCAATGTCCATACCCGTGACGGTTCCAATGACGAATTCGACGTTATCGCAGTTCTTCCTGACAAGTTTTCTCAACAAAGTCTCATAAGCCGGACGACTTAGACTGAGGAAGTTCGGAAGTTTGCCGTCATAGAAGTCATAGGGTGCCTCCATATGTCTTCCGCTCATGTGAAGCTGAAGATCACAAGGAACGATTGAAGCTGGATCGATTTCGAGAGCTTCGGTTTCGAGATCGGGGAACATCTCTTTGAGGGCGCGATAGGTGAAAACTTGATAACTGTGGACGGAAGTATACTGCTGGACGCGAGAGCGTGTGTTAGGCTTTTTTCCATGCTCAGCCTTCGCGAGACGGGCTTCGTCTGAGAGGCCTTCTTCTGTGGAGGTCCATGCTTCGGGTTCGACGATGAGGACGCGAGCGAAATGCGGGGAGCAGACTCTAGCGGCCAACAAGCCTGCGACACTGTGAAGGCAAAAATGTCTCAGTGCTCAGCTTATCGAAAATTAATGAGCGGTCAAAGCGTACCTTCCACCGGCGATGATAGCAGTTCCGTCGATGCGTTTGCCCTCTTTCCTCGGCTTCCCTAATCCGGGGAGATCATTCAAAGCTGTGAGCTTTTCAACGATACGATCACGACGGCTCTTCAGGAAGGGACGCGAGAAGAAAGAGAGAGTCGCGATAAAACAAAGTAGATACAGAAGCTGAGTCGGCAGAAATGCCGAAATTTGAGACAGCATGGGAGGAAGACGTAGGAAGAGGCAGAAGCCACCGACTCAGGCTGGCATATATAATCTAGAGATAAGGGGTACAAGGTCCAGATGTTCCGGGGATGCTAAATCGCCGACATGCAGAACGAGGCACGGCGCACGTATTCTTGAAGAGAGCTGATGCCGCCTGCGCTGTAGCAGGAAAATCTGCATCAGATCGAGCGCTATGTTTAGACCCGGCGCTGAATATAGTCGCAAATTAAATTGGTCCAGTCCCTTTCGCTGCATTTATTGTTTCGGGTCAGGGGCGTTGTCTAGGTTTGGAGTACGGCATCGGGATCCCCGCAAAATTTCCGGGACAACGTGTAACCTTAAATCCAGGTTCTATGGAAGTTCGCGGTATTTGCCTTTTTGATCCTGTTTGGAAGCCCCATGACTCAAACGGAATATATCGGAAGAACTTTTTGTCGATATTCCACAGATCTAGAGTGCCTGAGACAACAGATTTTACCCCAGACTTGTGCTCGTGCGCACTGCATCGACCAGGACGGGACTGTGTATACCCCGCTGACCAGGTTATAAAGGGCACGGACCATTTCAACGAGAACTTGGACCGTGATGGAGAGCGACGCAAGATATAGCTCGTTCCAGTCTTCGACAAGATGTCATCAAATAGCAGAGGGATTTCAGTAGTAGGTCAGTTGCGGCGTCTTAATCCGAAAATCAAAGCGATATTCATTCCTGTGGCTTGACTGCGCCTTCCATTGACTGCGACCGTGATCACATCAGTGATCCATCAGTTACGCTCACCAAGCCAAGGCAGCTTACGAGTTTACCAAGTGGTTTGTGACCAGCAGAAATTCGAGCGAAAAATATTAATTATAGAGGTTAGTCTGAATATTCGTCTCCGAGTATTGTAGAGAATCATAATAAATTCTTGAAACCTCTCTTCGACTCGAAGTGCCCTTAAGTCCGATAAGTCCGCGATTCAAGCTCCGATGCGTCTCCTCCTCTCC
>KV428463.1:0-10269 GCA_001632355.1 Sistotremastrum suecicum HHB10207 ss-3 | reverse complement strand
CCTGAACAGGCCCCTGGATCTGGAGATACAAAAAAATCAATTATATTCGAATATATTGGGTATTTATCATCCCATGAATATTTTGGTGAATTTTCCGAATTTATTTGGATTATATTCACCCAGTTATCATATCAGATCATCCCAGGGCCCAATATTCACCAATATATGGCCAATATATTGCTAGAAGGCGTTGTATGACAAGCCCTGGAGTCGTCGTACAATCCTACAATCCCCTATATACTATCATACTATCCCTATAGGCCGATAGTCATACAATTCCCCCATACAGAAAACACTATCATACAGGGCCTCTGGCCAGTATAGTCAGACAACTACAGCCATATGCCCTGCAAGGCGAGCCCGATGATCAAGGCGACCGCCATAAGACTAACGAACTGCTGCTTCGAAGGAAGGACAGCGCATTTCTCCGCGCTCATACCTGTCCGTTACGATGTCTACGTCCTGGGACCTTTTGCATATTTAAAGTCGACAATTCAGCGCTATATACTCGGTATACTGGCATGATCTTTTGCGGTTCTGGATGAGGAAGGCGAAATGGATATCCGACAGTTCGGCGAAACACCTGCCCTTTATGGCAGAAGAAGTCGTGTCCGGCAGTGCGGCGTAGTTTCCGTAAGGGACCAGAGCCTCCATCCCCTGCCTTGTCTAGACACCTCGAGCGAGGCATTTAAAGGCCTTCCAATGCATCTCAAGCCTGTGCACAATGGAATCCCTCGAACCGAGCCAGGATGAAATTTCCAATCTATCACTTGTTGATCAGGCGTAAGTCCGACCAGATGTACGGATGTACACGGAGTTAAACAGTTTTGTGCAGGACGCTGAGTCAAGTCGTCAACTACTACGAATCCTCGAAATCCGATCCCGAGTGTGCTCCAAACCAAATTCACAACGATACACGGTCGTTCTCTTGGATATCCGAAGACGTCTTTAATCAACCAGCGTATGTAATCTACGGCGATCTGGGAAGACCATTGCCCGTCAAGTTTATTGGGTACATCGGGCCCTCGACCCAGATCAGCCTCTATGGCTCTAACATCGCAGAGTCCCACATCGTATGTGTCTTCCATCCATTAATCTGAACCAACACGTCATGAGAAAGGTCTACACAGGATGAAACCATGCTTGCCCGCCAACGCCTCGACTTCGCAATACATCCTTTAAATTTCTCCCATAATATCCTCTCCCAATGGAACGAACATAATCGTCATTGGTTCGCCACACTTGAGCAGAGTTTTATGCTTTTCATCAAGAAAAAGAGTCAGCATGCTTTTCTCGTCGTCAAACGTCATTGAAACAAGACCTTAGAGAAAACAAAATCTGTAAATTTGCAGTCCTTCACAAAGCTAGCGGAAGATGGTATCAGTGGGGGAGGGCTGCACGTCCAAGCAATGCAATATACACTGGTTGATGACACTTGGACGAGAGAGCGACGTAAGTTTCTGGATATGCGCTTATCATTTTTTCGCTGCTTGACCGAACGTGTGCTACAGAACGTCACGGTACCGCGAGAAGTGCTATCAAGCGACCTGACGGAACGCTATGCTCCGCCTCCGATCCTGCGTCGAAGTTCAACTCGCTCTCAACAGTTACAAGGATGCAGTACAGACCAGTCGTGCATAGCATTTTTCTCGAGGACAATATGCACAGCGCAGATCCTTTTCAATACCTGTCAACGTTGTACACTGGCGTACCGGTAATGGTTAAGGCTCAGCCGTTCATGTGCGTTCACCCCACGAGTGACAATTCCCCACCGGTGATCTGACTTTTCATTGTGTAACAGATCAATCCTGGAAACGAGCGGTGGCCTACGATACGTGTGCTCGCTGAGATTGATTGCCATGCGCGTACTTGACGGGTCCGTTGTCATCGATCGCAAATTTCTCGATCATCGTCCAATCCCAACCCCAAGCCCTAGTCCAATCAAGAGGAGTTCCACGCAACTCTTGACTCCGCCTTGGGATGAGCCCGAGTCACCGACTCGGAACAAACGTAGAAAGCCAGCTCAACAGGTGGTGCGACGTTACAACTTACGCGAAACATTTGAGGGCCATGGCGATGTTCCGAGTACTCCTGTGCGTATAAGGAAGCCCGCCCGCCATTAGGGAGTCTATAATCTTCGCAGCACCAGGATTACGTATGTAATCTGGGTCTCATGTTCTGTCGAATAGCTCAGGCTTAGTGGGCCCTGAGCTCGGTATCACTAGTACGGCGAGATATAGGAAGGGATCTTAGCATCCTCCACATAATAGTGAATTGCTCTTGGATTCACAAGCCGTGACAGGCGAAACACCAGCTTATTTCGAGTTTTCAACGTTACATGTAAGCGTAGGATCATTTATATAAAAACTAAGGTCGATGATCTCTGCATTACTTCTGTCAGTCTATTCTGAACAATCAATGACCTTTTTGAGCTCTCCAAACCTGCAATCAAGCTTCGACACGACGTCAGTATGCCTTCGCTGAACTTTGCAATTGCGGAACGCGTTAACGGACAGTGCCACAGCCCGTGTCCGCCTTATCACCGATATTGCCGGTCGCAACAACTGCCCACACAGACGGCTCATGATCATGCCTGTCGACGTTGGACCGACTTCAACGACCTGATGCGAGACTCTGGCGACCTCATAAATGAATACCTCTCTCCCGGCTGGCTCCACTAGTCATCTAATTATAATCCCCAAGCTATCTTTGGGTTGAGTCCAGTTGCCGCTTCTGCTGGACTGCTGGCCTTGTTCACGATTGGAGCTCTAGCGGATACTGGTCGAGCGACCCATGAGGGAATGCACATATGCTGGTGCGTTGAAGCCAGAGGTTGAGAAAGGCGAAGGAGACGTCATACTGGAGTCGGCTAAGCGTGGGCATCAGTATTGTTGGAGAATCCTATATCTTCTACACAAAACAAGTCTCATTCGTCTCACAGCGTAACCTCCAACTTGAGCGATGGACTTCGGTGAGAACATACTTGAATTCCATCTTTGTCTTCATCCCATTTAATCTACCTTGTGGAGCGATTGTCATGGCTTCAGTGGGCCGTACGTCACGATGTCATCTCGTTCAATGATCATGATACTGAAGCTTCGCACACCTCTAGTTGGCGCTATGTTTGACCTTTCTCCCTAACTCTCGATGCTCATGCTAGCAATCGCCCCGCCGGTATCCTGGGTGCGGCAAGTCTCCTGTCGACTTCCCACGAGCTATCTTTCTGAGATAAGGATGAACACGAGTATATACCTGCCCCACCTGAGTATCCACTCATGAGTATTTCAGAGGAGATTCTGGCCAGCCATACCCACTCACTTCCCAAAAGACGGGTACCTACCTGAGTAATACCTGAGTAAAATGGCCTTTTTACCCAGGTACCCCAGGTATGGATACCTGTTTTTGACAGTTTTTCTGGGAAAGCCAATACTCGGTACCTGTAAAAAATGAAAAAGGCAGGTACCTACTCAGGTTTATCCATGGGTACCAATTTTTTTGCTATACTCGTGTTCATCCTTATTCTGAGACAGAAGACATGGCAGGTCTTTTATGGCGCTGCCTGAAGAAACACTCAGGAAGCTATGGGTGAACCCACAAAGGTGACTTCTCTGTATCGATATGATTACACTTGGGTCGATCACTGACGTCTCATAGGGTCGCTCGAGAATCAATCTCGGGTCTCCGCACTGTTCAATCTTTCAATGCTGCTCCGCCGGAGGAAAAGAAGTTACGAGAGAGTCAATGGCGTTCTGGATCTGGCTCGCAAGAGGGCCGTCGCCAGTAGGATATTCTTTGGTAGTACAGGATGGAATGGAAACGTGACGATTCTTATGCTTTTGGGATGCGGTATAAGATTTCTTTGATCTCATCTAGCATTCGTGCTGAGTCCCTACCGGTCATCTCAGGTGGTACTCTGTTATCCAAAGGTGCTATCATTTGTCGGCGACCTGACAAGTCTGTCACTATATACTGTTTACGTCGGAAGTGGTCTCCAAATGCTGATGTGAGTGATAAGCGCGTTTTACTCTGCACATCTCTGACCGTATTCGATAGATCGTTCTTCGTAAGGCTTCTCCAGCTCCCAGCCTCCAATCCGTAAACTGACCTTCGAAACAGTCTTCTATCATGCGTGGCGTCGGTGCCGGAACTTGTATATTCGAGATCAAGGGTCGACATCCGATCATCGCAAACGGCACTGGTAAACCGTTGGATCCCAGTCACCGTGGTCTCATTAATTTCAAAAATATCACCTCTGAGTATCCCACACGGAAGGGTGTCGGTATTTTGAAGGACTTCAGGCTGGAAATCGGTGTCGGAGAGAGCGTGGATTTGTGTAAGCCATCCGTTCAAATCTTATTTCTAAACTACGCTGAACGACCTTGGTAGAGGTCAAAGTGGAAGCGGAAAGTCGAGCACACATACTCTTCTTCTACGATTTTACGATCTAATTGATGGTGGAATAACCTATGATGGCGAAGGCATGTTACCCTTTCTACTTTCGAGGGCCGCCGCTCATATTTACCTCGCGAAGACATCCGGAACTTCACCCCTAATGTCTTGGTGTCATATCATCGGTGTCGTGCCGCCGGTTTGATAGCCTCCATCATCTCTCGGCAGCTCAAGGCTGACGCGCATCTCAATCAGGTACCAGGTCCCCCTACTCTTCCCTGGCACCATTGTCTCTAATATCGCATACGGTATGCCGGATGCCACGCAGAAGTTGAGTACGCAGCTCGTCAAGCAATTGCGATTCTGTATGGGACATGCCCATGGCCTTTGAGACCAAAAGTGAGTAGCATTGTCGTCAGTTCCACGAGGTACGCTTACGTAAGCACACCAGGCGGCCGATGAAGTTTAAGCGGTGGAGAGCGGCAGCGGTCAGCAATCGCTCGAGCACTGCTGAATAAGCCTGCTATTCTAATCCTTGACGAAGATGCAACAGAACATCGGGTTAATGACGCCATTGACAAAAATCTCCCATCGAAAGAGACGACCTGCCTCATTGTCGCGCACAGATCATCAACGATAGCTCGAGCGGAGCGCACAGTCGTTTTAGAAAGTCAGGATCACCCTTCATCATCTATGTTTAATCTAATACCGTTCATAGATGATCAAATCACTGACTCAGGGACTTACCGATCATTGGTATATCTCCCGCTACAAATTGACAGTATCAATCCTGACCCTCTGGTCAAATCTAGGTTGCCAACCGAGACTATCGATCCCGTGCCTTGATGGCTCCTCAATTAGACGCTACGACTGGTTTCCCAGCAGGACAATGATCGCAAATGATCGCGCTAGGAGACGCTTCACATATATTTATTTACTACAGATAATAGCTCAAACACGAAGCTAATGTACAACATCGATACCTCGTTTCCCCACACATCCTAACATTGATTACCCCTTCATAGATTCAGTATATGCGAGACCCTCTGCCCTAGAAAGTTACACGATGTAGCCCATGCGTAGGCCACGTGTTCGCAAAATCGAACGACTTTCACCAGATCAAGCACTGGGGTCCTGTGTCTCGTTGCATGTCTAAATGGAATAGATGTGCAGCGCGCACATGTCAAAGCCAGCCCAGAATATTGCATCATTGATAGACCATTGACCGATCACCAGGTTGGAACTGCGCAAGATCGACTCATACCAAACCATTCCGCAGACATGAAGCATGATCATTAAAAACCGGACTTTTCAAACGCTGCACAACTGTCACCTCGTGAATGCGCAGCAGATGGCAAAGTGAGTTCTCTTGTCAATGAGTTATCATTTTAATTGGGCGAAATGGGTCGTAGCCTTCGGAGAGAATTAGCCGCCCGAGATAAAAGGCAAGAAGACAGGCAAGAAGATATCAAATGTAAATGCCGACGTGAGAGTAGACTGGGAAATCAAATCTGATTGGTCGCCTCCGTTCCGTAAACCCACAGATCTCTTGAACGATGTACTGAAAGAGCAAATCACCCAGCACCTCAAGAAACAAGTCGAAGCTCAGCTCGTTGATACTCATGCGGCGGAGGTTCAAGAATCTGTTGCGGCCAACTGCAACATCGATCACTGAGCATACCGCTGCAAACCAATCCGTCAACATTGTGACAAAGCGGCCCGTGATGGGTCTGGTGACGAAGGGCAAGCATCTAATTCCTTCCGGATCTTGATATGTGTTTAACGATTATCCCTGTCTCTGTTCTAGTTATTGAGTGTTGTCGCCATCGGTCTGTTGCGCACCCAAAGGATTAAGTGCCTTAGAAGAACGAAGAGAAGAACGAAGACTAGTAGGCTCATGTTGGTCATTCGCTTGAGGAGTTGCATCGAGGATGTGTATACATGTCTATGTCTGGGAAAAACAAATAGGATTAAAACGAGACCCTTACTGAGAAGTCACTCTAAGACCAAATCGACTTAATGCCTTCCCCGACGCTGCAGCTCAACGCAACGACTATCGTTGAGGTACGATTCTCCTGGTGTTGATTCTAGTTCCATTCCGAATAAAGCAATCTATCCTATTGTGGTTGGACGAGAATTGAATTTACATCTAACACGTGATCGCTGCCTTCAAGATATCACGATGGTACCAGAAGTCTGATCTTGAACTTTTGTTGCTACTATAATTGCGCATGCTATCTGCCTGGAGGGTGCTTAGGGATTCTGAACACTTCAACTCTAGGCCGCTTCGGCTCTCGCCTCAGTAACAAGGTAGCTTCGAAATCTACATCATATTCTGTCACCCACTTCCTCTTTCGGGAGATACCACTAGGGGTAGGCAGATCTTCAATTGGCTCCTTATCTCTACTGTGCGTCGCAGTGTCGTAAGGATGAACACGAGTATATACCTGCCCCACCTGAGTATCCACTCATGAGTATTTCAGAGGAGATTCTGGCCAGCCATACCCACTCACTTCCCAAAAGACGGGTACCTACCTGAGTAATACCTGAGTAAAATGGCCTTTTTACCCAGGTACCCCAGGTATGGATACCTGTTTTTGACAGTTTTTCTGGGAAAGCCAATACTCGGTACCTGTAAAAAATGAAAAAGGCAGGTACCTACTCAGGTTTATCCATGGGTACCAATTTTTTTGCTATACTCGTGTTCATCCTTACAGTGTCGGATAGGCGTCGGATCACAAGGCCATTGTGCTCTTCTTCGACAGTGACCTCTTGCGCAGTGTCGGAATGGCCCAATGACCGTGGATTTTCAGAAGTCGCGTCATACGAGTTTCCTCCGCCCTCTGTTAACGTTGTGATGACAGACAAAACAGGTGGCTGTGTCAATCTAGGATGTCACGAGTCAACACTTCGCTCCGCGCGAGTCACAAGTTCAAAACTGACAGAGTCAAACGTTCCACCGTTTCCTCCTCCATAACGTCATCTACCGAATCTTCTTTGACGCTGTCCGCAAGAGTTGTTTCTATTGTGGGGGTAGCGCGGCGAGGAGAGCAGCCTATGGCAGGTGTCGTGACCAGTTGATTCGATCTGGAATAGCATGAGCCAGAATTCGCCCGCATGAATCGGGAGGTTGAAACTGACAGCCTTGAACTTTCCATCGTGTCCTCCTCCATCGGATTCTGCGTGAGACCCTCTCCCATGACGGTCTCCAGGACCGCCTCGACAGAGCCTGTAGAATGAGGAGGAGTGGTACTCACGGAAGATATAATAACCGGTTGACTCAATAATAATGGCATGATTAGGGTTTGCTCTGCATGAAGCAGGAGTTTGGAGCTCACACAGTTGAATTTTCGATTGCCACTTTTTCTGGGGCGTCTTGTACGGGTTCCGTTCGCACAATGTTAGCCCACGGAAAGCCTGCAGGATGTCGGTGATGGGCCTTTACGAGAACGTCCTTGGCTGAAGTGCTAGCTGTAGAGTTTGCCTCCACCGCAGCAGCTCTGGGAAGGACATCGGTGACGACACGAAGATCTCGAATGGTGGATTGAGCAACGAGATCTGCGCTTTCTGGCGTTCTCTCAGGCGTTCTCTCAGCACTCGCCAGGCATGGCGTATTGCTGTCCGGCAGCAGATCAGACGGCGGCAAATGTGCAGACTCGGGGGAAGTCGCCTCGGCGGGGAGAACCTCTTTGTGAGGGCTCTCGGCGATCACATGAAGGACTTGATTGGTGAGTCGCGTCACAGCTTGCTCTGCGCTTTCTCGGGTGAAGTCTGCCGCTTTCTCTGCGCCCAAAGGATATGACGTTTGGCTGTGGAGAGGCGGATTAGATGGTGGCAAGTCTTCGAGGTCAGGTGAAGTTGGCTCGGCGGTGCGATGAACCTGTGATGCTCTTTCTGCACCAAAGACATTGGCATCATGTGTTGAAGGAATAATGATTGGTGATGCCGAAAGGTGAGGTGAGGGGGTTACACGCGTTGCAGTTTGGCATGCAGCGTCCTTGGTCTCGGTAGCCGCTCGAGCCTTCTGAACAGGAAGGTGCTGTGAAGACAGCCCTTGACTGTCGGTCTCATGCCTCGGCTGTCGAGATGTCTCAGTGGGAACTGGAGGCCCCATCGCGTTGCTAACGCTGTTTCCCTCTGAGGTCATCCTGTACTCAGCGAGATCGTTGCCAAATACACGTGACAGAATAGGAACACATACGCTGCGGCGGATACTTCAGATGATCCGATTATCCTGACATAACACCCCGATAAATACATAGTGCTAGAAAATAAGATATGTTCAATAGTAGCACCGTGTCCAGCAATGCAAGGACTTGCTTGGGACCTTTCGACGTGAATGTGACCTCCTCGTCTGCAGCTAGTAAGATGTTAAGATAGCATTGAAAAGACTGGGTAAACGTCAGAAAGTTGTAAAGAAGACTATAGTTTCAACTCACAGTAGCAGAAAGGCCGCATAAGTACGTTTTTCTAGTTTCTGCCGCAAAAATCCCAGTCAAGTCTTCATCTGTTTCCTGAATTGAATCAAGGTCAATGTGTTCCACTTCCAAAAGGGTCGTCGAGTTCGGTTGAGTGATTTCTGGGCCTAGGGAAGCAAGAGTGATGCGGAGGTCACCTGCTAATCGCAATGTACGAGGTTGATTGGGTTCCAAGCGCATACTCCTGGGTGAGATGATCAGATCGCTTACGCGTACACTCTTTCCGCAAGGTATATCTTACCAGAAGCCGAGCGAGGGCGCATCGGACATGGCGTATCAGTGAGGAATCATGCTAGGGCTGTGTCGCATCGTATTGATATATCGTCATGTAAGATCATACCTGAAAGCAGGTCTGGCGACACATTCATTCGACTGCCGAAAATGGTTCACCAAAGTCGGTCCGACAGTTCGGCCGTGACTCGCACGCATGTACCATCCCCGAGGACGCCGATGCCCGAGAACGCCGATGGTCAAGGTCCCAAACCCGACAATCGAAGAAACTGGTTCAGGTTCGCTCAATAACTGCCTAATACATGCATCATACGTGCATAAGAGAGAACTACTCTTCAGTCCCAGGACGTCATAAGATGAGCTCAAACAAGATGTAAGTGGGCAAAAACGTCCTGACCGAAAAAGGCAGTGATTCCATCGCCCGACACTTTGGCCATTGGTGCATCCGACGCACTCTAATGAAACAACCCTTTAGTGGAAGTAGACATTTCGATTGCTCATCGCAAGAAAGATTGGAAGGATATGTTAGAAATATCTGTTCATGACCGTAGCTGCCAGCCCCCATCTGATCATCACACGGCGGATGGAACAGCGAGAATATCCTCGAGTCGACTGGGCGATCCTCCGAGAGATCTACTCTAATGCGAATGGGAGAGCCGGGGGATCCTCTCGCTCTTCGAAGAGGCAGAGACTCACCTCACGGAATTCGTTTATTTCAATAATCTGCGCATGATTGACTAAGCCTTCCAAATATTGCTGAGTCAACACTAAGTCACAGCGTCTCATTACTGTTCAGGTGAACAAGGCAATGGAGGTCATCACGCAGTGAGTACTTGGTTGCGCAAAATATAGAGAATTCAGTTGACAACGACGATGAGGTCAGGATTGAGCAGGAAATAGCGACGTTGCGCACCGAAATAGCGCGATGCGCGGAGCAGCGCAACCGACTCGTCAAGACGTCGAAGTGGATATACGTTTGAGTCATTCCTTTTCATTCGCGGATGAAAGCTCATAAGTGTAGATCCTCATTTCCGCGCAGAGTCTCATATGCAGTACTCGGCTCGAGGCGCACCGTCAGCTCGTCCTTATATTCTGGCTTATGGGATGCCTTTTCTTTGCTTGGGAACGGAAGAGTCAGATTGTTGGCGAACATTAGGATAGGCTCATGGGA
>KV428462.1:0-10274 GCA_001632355.1 Sistotremastrum suecicum HHB10207 ss-3 | reverse complement strand
AACGTTCGCTTAACTCAAACATGTAAATACTTACAAATAACGATTATATTATATGCCTCTGGTTCCCCGTGCTGTGATTCCGCAGCGGCTTGACCGGAGGAGCCTCTGGGAAGGAGAATGTGATCGACGGCAGCTCAAACATCTGCAAGCCGTGTTCCTACGACCCCTCTAGCAGAACGTACGTTGAGGAGTTCCTTTACTTGGTAAATTGCCAGATTTTATTGACGATGTGATCATGTCTTCGGCGGGACCTTTCTGTTTTGTACGGCAGCTCGGTGGAAGACCGTTGACTTTAATATTGTCTGACTATTATCAATCTCTAGACACCAATAGACGACACGAAGCTACAATTGTTTGAATTTTCTGATTGATCTATAATATTCTGGCCGGCCAACAGTTTTCAGGTGGCTCTTCTCATAACGTCAACTCGGACCCAAAGACACTACCAGCCAGTCAAAAGCACCTTGTCGTTCTCGTAGACTCGAACACGCAAAGGAGCTTCTTCGGAAGAATCCATCCACAGCTCACAATATGATGCTTCACTGTCAATGATGGGTCCTGAAACTTGTTGTTCCGCACTGCCGTTAACTTCCGGTCCTGAGAGGTGTCCAATCCAATCTGTGCCGTCATCTTCAGAGGATGCCGTTCGAAAATTTGGAAGCCTTCGGAGAGCCTTCTATGTCATGATGCTCAAGGCGATGCTATGCTTCTTCGAGATCTTACGCGGTCTTGCAATGAATGTCATGGTTCAGGCTAGTGGGGGGTTTTCATCATCGTCAGAGTGACATTCATGAGCTCCGCCATCACTTTCATTGCCCTCGAATGTACTGAGCTCCGGGGCTGAAGAAGGGCTCGACTCGGAGCCCGGCGTGGCAATAGCATCGACTTCGATATGCTCATGCAGATGGCACGTGCCTTCGTCTATAAGGATGCTACTTAGGGCTTGCAATCAGCAATCAAATCACTTATAAGGTGTCCTCAGTCTCCTTCGAACCTCGAGGCTCTCAACGCTATCAAGCCCGATTCCTGCTGAAGCCAACATGATGAGTCGCATGCCCATCTCGATTTTATTCTTTGCGATAATAATTTCTGGCTACGGTATGCTCTCCTTGCTGATACTGAAAAGTTAGAAGATTTATTAACCGCTTTTCATAGTTATTGCTTTCGAGATCGCAGGATGCCCCGATGCCATATTAACCAGCAGCCAACTACTCTTCGACACCAGCGGTCAAATGACCATCGTCACTCAATGGTCCTGTGGAAAGATGCCCCAACGGATGACTCAAAGAACTCCTTTGCACGCTCGAGACTTTACGAAGCGTTGGTCCCAAGGTGATCCATGTACGCACACCCTCCATTTCATTCCACATTTGTTTACAGTCGACTGATTTTGCCTCCAAGGCCCGTCGACGAGTATCACATGTGTTCCTCCTCAACCGCCTCCGCCTCCACGATCTCCCGTGACTTTAGCCGACTGTCGAGCTTGGGCTACCGAGCTCTCAACAAACCGTTTGTAGCTCCTGCTCAATATAACTTATCATTGATTGATCCATCTTCAGCTACGGACTTCACCGTGGATCCCCAAAGTGCGATGGTCTGGGTTGGATCACCACAGCAAACATGTATATGGGTGCTAGTAAATACAGGAAGTACACCATTGACATGGTCGACCAGTGCAGCAGTGCGTCAATTCTTCGATATCACATCCTTCTTTATTTGAAAACTATATAGTCGTTGATTGGCCTTGATATCTCGAATTTCTGTGCTAATCCGCCGCTTTTGACTAATGGAGGCGAATGTGATATATCGGGTCAAAGCTGGTATTTCTAGTGAGTCTTTTGCTGTTTCGCACATTTTAACGGTATTATCATTATTGTGCCAATTAGCGTTTACTAGTTCGCTGCTACTTCCAGCTGAGAGCCCCGAGATTTTTTGAGCTGAGATGCCAGTGAAAAGCTTAGGACAGAGTACTAGTATGCCGAACGATGAATCGCGCAGTCAACATGACCGTAGAATTTTCGACGACTGCTCAACGACAAATTCCACGACGTTGAGGCCAATAATTCAGAATTCTCTTCATACTTGGACGGATGGAGGTGTACAACATCATGTTTACACGGACCTCGCCCCTGATCGTACAACTTCTTCCTCAATGAAACAATCATCAAATTCGGTTCCGAACAAGTTAGGAATTTGAGGATTTTGCAGTCTTCTGTGAGCAAGATGGCGGTATGTTATCGGTGAAACCATGCCACAGCCAGCGACGATCCCCGTGAACCTCACAGGCTTCTTTTGTTCCGCCACCTCCCGGCCCTGGATGTTGTCCAATCCAATCGTTGCCGCGCTCCTGCCGATTAAGAGAAGACTGCGCTGACAGTGTCACAGGTACCATCTCGAGGTCTCGTGCTGTACCAGAGTCAGGTCCATCTTTGATCGCTTGTGGTTCATGAAACGGCACTGGCAACAAAAAGCATGTCTAGGTTTGAAGGTATATATACCTGATTTCGAAAAGCGTTGAGCTCTTCATCGACTCAGTCGTTCTTGCTTCTTCTACAACCCTAAGAATGGCTACAGTCTCCCTATGGTGGAAAGCATTCTCTTTGGCCTTGCTTATGTCTCTTGTCTATGGTATATCTACTCAGTTTGTTGAGCAAACAACTCACTCATTTTACGTCTTAGCCTCCGGCTTCGACATCGCAGGCTGTGCTGACGCTGTGGCCACTACCAGTCAACTCATTCTGGCGGGCACCGAACTCGTCAATGTCACAGAATGGGCTTGTGGACCTACTACTATCCCTGCGCGTAAATCGATTTCTGTTCCTTTGCATGCTCGGAATCTTGGGAAACGTTGGGATCCGAGTCAAGGCTGTATGTCAAATTCGTTTCGTTCCGAGTTTTGTTGTCATTAGCTGAGATGTTTCCTTAGGTCCCGTTGCAGACATAAGTTGTACTCCTCCAGTTCCCCCTCCTCCACCACGTTCTCCTATAAAATTATCCGACTGTCAAGCTTGGGATACACTGCTGACAACAAATCGTGCGTAACTCACTTAAAATGCAGGGGTACCTTGCTCATCTCCCTGTCAGCTTCGACATTTACAGTTGGCCCTAATAACGCAATGACTTGGGTCGGATCTCAGAGCCAGACCTGCATCTGGGTGTTGGTAAATACAGCCAGTACTACGTTGACCTGGTCAACTACTACAGCGGTACGCCATCTTCATCCATAGCAATCATCAAGCTTTTTCTTAGTGCAACAGGCTGGGATTGGTCTAGGTCTTGCGAACTTCTGCGTCCACCCTGGACCTCCGCCCACTTTGACTACCGGTGGTGAATGTATTGTGCCTGGCGAGAC
Source organism: Sistotremastrum suecicum HHB10207 ss-3 (assembly GCA_001632355.1). Lineage (NCBI taxonomy): Eukaryota > Fungi > Basidiomycota > Agaricomycetes > Sistotremastrales > Sistotremastraceae > Sistotremastrum > Sistotremastrum suecicum. The sequence goes on along the minus strand of KV428462.1, from coordinate 6,922 downwards.
TTGGTACTTTTAGTAAGTGACATCCTTATCCCTTACCTATACTCTATTACTAGATCTCTTCTAGCGTTTACTAGTCTCTGTGGTAAAAATAAGGCTCTTGATCTCATTAGCTTTACATGTATAATGCATATGCATGGGATCGAGTTTTGCTTACATGTACTGAGAGTGGTGGCGAATCTGAATAATTTTGTCTTCCATCGACATCTATGCCAAAATTTATCGAGTTCTTGAGGATTGGATCTGGGAATGCTCGTGTCTCTGTTCTCTGCTTGGTTCTCTCTCGAGCGTCTAAATTTGCCGAAGAAGCTATTGCCTTCAACTTGTCGCGTAAATTCAGATAATCGGAAAAGGGCCTTACTAAGCTCGATACAATCAGCAGATACATATGAATACAATGAATAATACTCTATATGTGAAGGGAGATGCTGGAAATATGTTATCTATATCAGCTTTCTTCTTCGTCGTCAAACCATCGCTCTTCCTCAGATTCACTGTAGTTGCCGTCCCAACTGTCATCCCAGTCGATTCGGTCATAATCAGCATTCTGGAGGGAGAACATTCAGTTCGAATTTTGTTGGGAGAGCGTAGCTCGCGTACCTCAAGGTGTCCATAGATAAACCGCTGTCTGATCATGGCTTCGAACTCTGCCTTCCGGACGTCCAGCGGTTCTTCGTCGATTGGTTCTGGAGGCACATCCGGTTCATCATCAGAGTCAGTGTCTTCATCTTCCTCAGGTATCATGGCCTCCTGCTCCGCCTTCTCTCGTCGAAGGTCTCTGACTCTCTCGGCCTCTCGTTCTTCTTCATACTCGCTCAAAAGATCAGCCAACTTCCCCACATATGGCTTTCTTCCCTCAGTCGCAGCCATGAACTCATGACTAGCCCAGTCTCGTTCATCCGATGCTTCTTCTTGACCTCTGCGCTCTCGTCCTTCCCATAGTAAGGGCCACGTCTGCCGAGCGTTAGCCCAAGCGAATTCGGCAGGTGACGTAGATGTGTATTTCTGTCTACGATTTCTGATACGAGCGATAGAGGTTCGTTGTTGGGGAGGGATGATTGACGAGAGCGAGTTCAAGATGTGAGGGGGGAGGTAGCTCAGGTTTTGTTGCAGAAAGTCAAGCGGTGAGTCGTGAGGATTGGGAACGCGGTCCTGTGGCAGACCAAGGTATCGAAGAATTTTGTTCGACTCGTCCACGTTCATAGTTCTGTTCTTTAACACGTTGTAGAGCTGCCCAAGGAGCGGTATGATCTTTACAGTGAAGTGAACCAAGATGACAAAGACTAGAATCAGTATTTGTAGACATTATTGCATCATCGTCATTAGGCACGTAGTAGGCATGCATCTCGTGTAAAACCCAAAAGCAGTGATTCACTCTCGTAATCCCATGCGTGAACCGAATACTACAATACATCAAAGGTTCAGTATCGTAGACACCATATCCCGCGATAATAAACAATCAACCGTCCATGCAGAGGATCGAACGCTAGGGGCTTTACCAAAGATTTACTGTCATCAGATGAGAAGTCGGAGCGTTTGCCGAAGAGAGTTTCCAGCAGGATCCATTCAGGAGCTCCTGTGTCCAGATTCCGAGTATTACATATGTAGAGCCTGTTATCGGCATAGATCCTCATTGAACAGCTGTTATTATTTGGCCCACGGAGAGGGCGGTGTGGGCTCCAGGGTCCGTATGGTCGAAGAAATTTGTGGTGGATGGGTAAATCAGGATGGTCTATTATTCTGGACGGACTGACTGGAATCCTCTCGCCCTTCCAGTCTCGCGGTGGAGGAGTGAGAATCTCGAAAATGGAGCCTTGACCAGTGACAAAGACGTTTCCGCATTCAGGATCTTCTTCGAATGCATATACCGTCGTAGTCGGGACAAAGCGTGTGATCAAAGGTTCCTCTTCGAAACGTGGCATGTCGGCGTCTAGCTTAAGCAGCTCGATCTTGTATTGTTTTGGCTCCTTTGGATCTCCCCTAGTTCCCAGCACCAGTCTCGGACAGGATGAGTCAGAATGAAACCCGAGGTAAAAGTACGGACGAGTCTTTCATGGATTCAGCAGGATAGCGTGACAAAGTGCGAGAGGCTTACCCAAGAATCTACTTCTTGTACTTCTGGGTCTTCTTCCATATGAGGGTCGATCCAACATCCAGTCTTCTTCCTCCAATTGATGAACAATATAAGTCCTTGGCGATTTGGAATGGCCAAGTACATCTCATTAATGATCAGATGCTCATCAGCAAAGGTGTACGTAGGGGACACAAGCTTCCATCGCCGCTCCAGACCATGTAAGAATGAAACGTCTTCACGGGAGTCGAGGTTGAAGCGATCCATGGTTTCGGAGCCTTGGGACAAAAGATGACTATCGTCCATGAACGTCACTACAAAGACGCTAAGTTGGCTGCGAAGGATTTCAGCCGCGGTCAAAGGCGAAGTGAATGATAGTTCTGACCTGGGCGAATCCTTTACGTTGTGAGTCGAGTGAGTCGCAATGACAATTTCTTCATGTTTCTCAAGCTCATGGGATGCACAACTCTGTAACCGCTCCCAGGTCTCCAGTTCGTAAACCTCTTTATCCACAGTACTAAGGAGCATCGTAGGGTTGATGTTATCGACACCATGGACGACGGCCCATTGACTCCCGGGAAGTAGATGTACCACAGGATACATAGTGCGATGCGTTTCGATAAAGTCGATGCGGGCTTGGCCGAGTGGACAGAGGAGGTGAGTGCCTTTTGAAATCTCTCGTAGTCGTTCACTGTTATATCTCTTCGTGAATGAAACGGCAACATCTGCCATAAAGGCGAGCTTTTCAACACTCATGGTTCGAAGTGTCGAGTTCATAGGCACAGGAATGAGATATGCATCTGCTGCACGGAGCCACATTGATCTCGTAGATGTCAGCACAGATCTTAAACGCTTCGAAGTCTAAAGGTAAGGTGTTAGTTTAATTGTCTGTATAAGTAGATGAAAGCAAGATCATTGTCAGACCTTCGACACACTCGATATGTCTTCCAAGCTTAGTCCCTCCAGTATCAATGATATGAGTTCCGGTGGCAGATACGACAGTAGCATGATGTTCCAGTCTTGATTGATTGAGTTGAGATCCTCGAGTTCAACCGGTCAACTCACAGTTCAGGACCGTTCAGGTTAAGGTTGCCCGGCAACGGCCGACTCAGAAGGTTGAACTTCGTCGACCTTGCTGTCGACGCTAATGCACACGTCTCAATGGATGCTTTGGCCTTTCCCCCCTCCGATCCAGGGCTGTCTAATCTTCTAGAATTGGCGGTGGACTCCAAATTCGGTATGGCTTGAATTTTTTCATACAATATCAAGATCTCGGCAACTCCAACTCTCCCACTTGCAATGTGCTCGAGGCTTTATTATAACAGCGCAGTATAGCCAGCGACACCATGACGGGTATACACAGGAAACTTAAAATCGCAGACACCATATTCCGCGATAGTAAACGATCAGTCGTCCATGCAGAGGATCGAACGCCAGCGGACATATTTCCTCATAATGAAATGGATGAGGACCCTCTTCACCGAAAAAAAGTGTTTCTAGTCTGACCCAATCAGGACTGTGGAGGTTCAGGTTACGGGTATTGCAAATGTAGAGCTTTTTGTCGGTGTATGTTCTAATCGAGCAAGAAGTATTTTTCGGTCCCCGAAGAGGAGATTCAGCTTGCCAAGGCCCATCCGGACGAAGGAATTTATGATGGATAGGGAGAGCAGGGTTATCTAGGATTCTAGACCGGCTAAACGCGACTCTCATGCCTTCGGAGTTTAGAGGGGGAATAGTTAGAAGTTCGAAGATGGGACCTTGGCCAGTGAAAAGGATATTTCCACATTCGGGTTCTTCTGCGAAAGCATACAGCAAGGTTGTTGGAATAAAACGAATGGTCGAAACTCCCTCTTCAAGTGTGGGCAGATCGGCTTCCAGAGCTAGAATCTCAATTTTGTAAGGTTTTGGTTGGGGCGAGAATCTCTTGAGTCCTAGGAGAAGTGTTGGGCCGGACGGAGAGGAGTGAAACCCAAGGTAAAAATATGGAAGTTCCTGTTTGCGTGTTTGAGCATGATAATACGAATTCGAATGACACCCACCCATCCATAATTGATATCTTCGTGATAAGAATCCTCTTCCTCATGAGGTCCGATCCAGCATCCGGTCTCCTCTTTCCAATTGATCAACAATACTCGTCGCTCCCAGCCTGGAATGACTATATATGACTCATTAATGACTAAGCAATTGGAATCCAGGGTATCCCGCGGGAACTCAAATGTCCATCGCTTTTCGATCCGTTTCAGAAACAAAGTGCCGTCATCGGAAGCGATTTCAGAGTATTCGAAGCATTCGTGGTCTTCGTCCAAGGAGGAGCGGTCCTCGGTGAAGGTAAGTACGAAGAGATGAAGTTGGCTGTAACAATGTTCATGATAACTCAAAAAAGGACTGAAGAGCCAACTCGCACCAAGGCTTATTAGTCAATTCATGACTCGAGTGCACCACAAGCACGATCTGTTTGGGATCCTCGAGCTCATGAGATGCACAACCATGGAACCGTTTCCCGATTGCTAGGTTGTGGCTTTCCATGGTCACGGGATTCAATAGGAATGTGTCCTGACTGTCTCCGAGATGAATAACAACCCATTCACTCCCGGGGAGCATATGGGCCTTAGGATAAGTGCCATCGCTTTCAATCAGCTTGATGCGAGCTTGGGAGAATCCGTGGATCAGCCCAGTGCTTCTTGAGGTCTCCTGTAGCAATTGGCTGTTATATCTTTTCGTGAACGCTACAGCAGCGGCTGCCATAAATCGGACGTGTTCTGTATCCATGGTTCGAAGTGAATAGCCCATTGGCACAGGGATGAGATATGCATCTGCCGCGCTGAGCCAGATTCGTTTCTCAGAATTCAGGAATGCCCGCAGATGCTTTGAACTCTGAATAAACTCTAAGAACGGATGCCTCACGTTGAACGGAAGAAGAAAATGGCTGACCTTTGAGACGCTCAATATGTCACCTAAGCTCAGTCCATCTAGGATCAATGCTATAAGCTCCGACGGCGGCTTACCGCTCAAAGTAGGGGTTCCCACGCACGAGATAACATGCGAGATAACATGAGTTATCTCGCGGACCTCAATTACGCTCTTTTGTAGGCCGTCTAAAATCTTGTCAATATTATTCTAGGACGATGTGAATATTAATGATTATCTAGCGTCTTTAGAATATTAATTGGTCGAGAGAGAAGCGCCAGGTAGCCCAATGCGAGATAACACGAGATAACATGTGACTGTGACAGCGGGTGACGCGTGCAAGGGCCGAGCTTGCTGCCCTAGTAATTCCCTGCGTGTGAGCTCTCGACGTCTAAGGTGCTGTCAAAAGTGTATTGAGTGGTCTATCACATCTACTCTGCTCACTGTAGAAATTTAAACCAGATTTATAGCGACTTAGCAACTGTACAAATAAAGAAAGCAGCGAAGGCTGGTCGAATAAATCCCGGACGCATTGTACCAGTGTGTTATGAGCACGAAGAGCTCACCACAAGATCGTTCAATAAGTGCTTGTCGATTCAAGCAGAGCGCGGGGCTATGAGCTTCCTGTCGTGCTGGCGCAAGTGGCGAAAAGGCTCCGAAAGGGGTCCGGGGCAGCGCCCCGGGCGAAAAATGATCATTTGAGAGGGCTAAAAGACCGAGATCACGTCAAATCCCATTACATGAATCTCATAGCCCAGTTGGAGTCCAACCATGAATTTATTGAGCTCGAGTTCTTCGCATATAGCCTACCCAAGCCTTCCCTGAGCCAGTCCTTTGGTTTATTCAAAGCCACAATGATACAAAATATTCGACAAGGAGATTCATGAGGTTTGGCTCATATAAAAATGGAGAAACGACGTAGTGACGGTAAGAAAAATGTTTACCTCCTTCACATGTTGAACCGCGCCGATAGGCGCGCGCGCGCGAGCGTTTTAACTCCAAAAATCACTCAAAAATACATTCAAAACCATGGTTGAATTCGCATAATCATGGGTGATTTTATAATGATTTTCACAGAAAATGCTACCGAAGTTCCCTTTATCTCTCTCCCTTTTCTTTCTTTTCCTTTCTTTTTCTCTTTCTTTTCGGGCCGAAATACCCCCTTCTTTGAGGGGAAAACCCCGACGGGAGGTTTTGTTAGAATTAGAGCACACTCAGATGGGGAGAGAAGAACACAGAGGTTCCGCGACAGCAGGAACAGACACAGAGGCGACGGCAGAGCCAGTCGCGAGCACAGAGAATGGTGGCGGGATGTTGATATTCGCGCGCAAACAACTGTAAACACACGTGACGAATCTAACTACGACTACGCGACTTGACCAAACAAACATAAACCTAACACTCCCACCTGTTGAGGCAAGGAAGCGGAAAAAGCAGACCATAACTCCCACCACTTCAGACAACAGACTGTTAAATGTGAAGGGGTCCTACACCAGCAAAGAATTGAGCAGATGCTGCAGACTCAGAGAAGTCTGGATCCTGTCCCTGTGCCAAGTATCCATGAGCAGATGCTTCACGGGCACTTTGTCGATTGTTCCGAGAGGAACGGGATGGCCGCTTCATAACCCATTCTTTCACTTCTGATGGCATATCAACAATGCAGAAGTGAGCGACATGACCCTGACGTCCACAACGGAAACACGCATTTTCGTTTTGAGGATCGCACCAATGATATTGGCCCTCATCGAGAATCGCTGGACGATGGCCGGGGGAAGATGAAGATGAAGACGAATGACGGGAAGGAAGAGTACGGGCAGCTTGTGCCATCTGTGGGAGGCCAGCAGAAGTGTCTTCAACTTTGACTGTGACACTTGCATCTGGATCGGGTAAGGTGACGGTGGAAGAGGAGAGAATGTTGGTGAGCTCAGAAAGGTCAATATCCTTGCC
>KV428460.1:0-10302 GCA_001632355.1 Sistotremastrum suecicum HHB10207 ss-3 | reverse complement strand
GAAAAAGTCCAGTCGTGACCGGACTTTAAAACCCTAACTGAGACAAAAGATGGATCATTCCCGTGTTGCAGACGGAGTACGCTCATCGTGACTCACCAGAACTTAAAGGACTACTCCCACCAAAGATCCCTTGATTCTCATCCAGAACTAGAACTCCAGTCACGTCCCCAGAAGCGCCGGTGATCCCTGTATCACGCCTGACGACCTGAGACGCCCGCTCTCTCTGCTCCGCAAGGCGACGATTTTCTGCAGCTGCAGCCCGTGCTCTACGGGCATCCAATCTAAGAGCTCTCTCCGTTCGTGGTCCGTCTCTACAGTAGCAATCAATTCTATGGGCGTCGGAAGGTTCAATTCAATGAGATACTTACGATTCCTCATCTGAATCCCGGTCAAACATGACAGGAAAAACTTCAAGACAGGAGGTTTCAGAAATCCGATCGCCGAACTGATGTCCTCCATGATAGGAGACTCAGAAGGACTTTTAAATTTGCGCAATAACGACTGATTGACTCGAGTGAACTACTGCAGTGGGATACTTTACCCAGCTGTTGCCTGGCTACCAGTACGTATCCCGCACTGCACTCCTATCTATTCTCAACACATCTCAATGTACACACGAAGGCTCCAGCCTCAAGCACTATGCTCAGGAGCAGGTTCGAGGGGCGGCATGGGGTCCTCGATATCATCGTTGCAGTTCGCATCTGTGATGCAGTGCAAGTGAGTCAAAAACAGAACATGACCTCCTTCACACTCACCTGCAACTTCAGACAACGCCCGGTGGACGACTGGCGATGCGCCAGGACATGCGCAAGAGACCAATTTCAATCCACATGGAGTACGTCCAGCAGGACCCAAATGCCAATTTTTCACTCCCTCCCCATCCTCTGCCCAGCGTTGATCGACCCCGCGGACGACGTATTTCTTTCTAGTACCTGTCTGACGCCGGCCCCTCGTCTCACCAGACAATTTCTGTGTGGCAATCAGTCGCTTTCCAGCAGGGCCTTTTTTGTTCCGCTCACCGGCAAGTGCTCAATATTGTTGCTCGTCATCTCAAAAAGCGGACAGGGCTCGGTTGAAAAATTCACTGGTGGTGGAACACACAAAGGAGGCCTCCAGATTTCCGACTCAGCTCAAGTCCTTTATCGGGGAAGTCAATCAAATCCCATATGTGATTCGCAGTTATATTATGCCGGAACGGACGGCCTATCACATTGCTTTGAATAATTCTCTAATTTTACTTATCTCCTGTTGTATCCCTCGCAAATAAATTGCCGATGCACCCATCCATCAAATATGACCGCACTGTCCCCCTCTCCAACTTGGCACAATAAATTGTTGAGAGGTGAACCAAGCCACACCGTCATAGAACGATAACACGAGTGTACGTCCAGGGGCTGCAAGGACGTAATTGAGCACATTCAAACATCCCAGATGCGTAAAGCCTACCAGAATCTTGTCCAAGTCCAAGAGATCTTCTGGGCGATCAACCTCATGCTCGAAACTGATCTGTGAAGACATCATGTTAGCAGTGATGATTCCACGCCAACTCCAGTCCAATGGGATCAAAGCTTACCTGGATACTGACCCGAACGCGGTCTTGAATTGCGGGCGGTAACAAGGAACTGCTCGTGCAGTATTTCAGAAAGAGTCGAGCTCTCAGGAACGGCACCGCTGCGTCCTGCACCATTTCCGGTGTCAAGAGAGTTCCAACATCTGCCACCGCAGGAGCCCCTTCCCCCCGCAAATATCGTTCAAATGCGAGGGCAAAGTCACGCTCCTTGCCACGATCACGCTTGCTGACGCCACTATCACGAGCGGAGAAATTCCACCTGATCATATCGAGAACCGGTTGCACCGAACGAACCTGGCGGGTATACAATCGGGTCAGCCATCCCTGGACATTAATACCATCCTGAAGGGGCATGCATTAGATTCGTACGGACCCCGTTGGGAATAGAACCTACAATCAATGACAAGGGGAGAGATGTATCCAGTGAGCCAGTCGTTCGGTCGAAAAAATTGAGGCCGCGGCGAAACGCCAGCAGGTCCGGGTGATCTTTGAGAGAAGTCGATCCTAGTCCTAGCAGTAATGAACTGAAGAGCACAAGCTCTATGTTCCGGATCCCAGTGACACTTATTGGTAAACTAACGGTTTCCCACTGGAGACAATAATAAGGCACAGTGCAATGGGGGAAGACGACACTCACATCGATCTCCGCTGCCATCAACAAAATCCCCGCAGGAGATGCGCATCCTTTGGAGAGCAGTTCGTTTCCGCCAGTCCGTGTACTCTCAAACCATGCGCTGAGCGCGGTATGGCTTTCATCGTCAACCTCCGCCAACATTTCAGGATGGAGAGTGCACAGGTCGAAACCAGCGAAGGCAGCTGTCAAGAGGAACGGTGACAGCTTGACGGGAGTAGTACGCCCCACAAAGATCGACCACAAGGTGAGAAAGCCCGCCGCAAAAAGAAGCGCTTCTCGGGTCGTCTTGAGCTGCCCAGGCTGTGTGGCGAGACCCCACCTAATCCCATAAAACGCACCCCGTACAATGAACAGTGAAGAATAAGACATTAACAAGTCCAACGCCCGGCCGATGACAGATCGGGATACACCGACACCGATACCCGCACCGCTGGACAAAGAATGAGTGACATGAGTCAGGAACAATGGAACCACACTGACGATCTAATGCTGAGAAAGTCTGCTTGAATGAAGAGGGCCTTCAGAGGTGCACAGGAACACGAGTACGATGGATCCGGGAAAGCCTTGCGGAAAGAAGCCTTAAATATGTCTTCTTTGGTAGAGTACCCCAGATACATGTAGACGATCCACCACAACAGAATCTGCGCACACGCCCCCTCGGACGGTCCGGCTATGACTAAGGCCTTAGTCCCGGCAAGACCACTCCACCTGTTCGCATGGCCACTGACATAGACATCAATCTCCTGCCAATCGGGAAGCAGGAGAGGAGGATAGGCGAGTGCTTCTCCAGGTGGGTGCAAAGGCTGATTGTCGAAATTGACCGGTTCCAGATCGGGGTGCTCTACGCTGTAAATGGGTTGCCCATTTTTTAAACCAGTGAGCACCACAGGGAACTCTTCGACGACCCGGGGTGTAAGCACCACGGGTGGGACGGCGTTAGGCACAATTTGTGCTGGAGGAGGAGGAGGAAAGAGGGGAGCAGGGTATTGAGGGGAGGGAGGCGGCTCGTTGAAATCTGGCGGTATATGTTCATTCAACGGTTCATACGCGCTCATTGTAGCAGCTGGGACAGGATTATCTTGATCCACCATGAGACGTTGACGCTGAGCATCACGTGGGTTCGTGGACTGCGCTGACTGTTAGAATATGCCACTGAAGGGTGTGGAGGAACGCACTTCATCGGATGGTGAACGGGCATGGGCGCCTAAAACCCCCGCGGGTGCTTCGATAGGTGTGACAACTGTCTGTAAGGCAACGCATCACTAACTGCAATTCTGAGGGGTATGAAGTGCGCCGTTCACTCACAGTGCTCGCACGGAAAGATGAAGAAGAAGCCTGGAAGGCTATCAGGCACGTGAAAGGATGAACCATGCGAAACAACGTACCATGGTCGGTGTTGGAACGGGAGCTTGTAGCCCATCATGCGAAGCCAAGGCGGTGGTAACACTGGAGAAGCCCGTAGAACTTCAGAAAAAATTAGGCCAGGTTTTATAGCCTAAATAGCATAAATAGCCTATTTTTTGGCTATTTTTCTGCTAAATAGCTGAAAAATAGCAAGAAATAGCAGAAATAGCAGCTAATTTTTTCTGAAGAAGAACTGCTTGGGAGAGGGGATTGAGCGAAGGTGGCATTGTAATTGACCGCGTCAATCCGTTCGAAGCAGTCAGGTGGGCAGACCATGGCAATACGCCTTGGCGGTACCATGGAGGAGTATTCCTGCTGGCACATTAACCTTGCACGTTCAGGCTGACACTTGTGTCTTGAGGAGGGATTCTGCAGAGGGAGCACTGGCAAGTGCGTATATTCGTACACCGATACCGGAACAGTCGATGTTTGCAGCGGCAGTTGGAGATGTCCGAAGATGGGACCTTTCCGGCGGTGAGATAAATAAACACGTCAAGGAATAGGATGACTGACTGGCAAAGATCGCAACGGTTTTCGCATTGATGTAGTTGGAGGGAGCTGCAAAGTATTTCCCACTCAAAGTAGAGAATGTGAATTCTCCAGCATGAAACGTATGGGGAGAATAATGATACGTGGATTTTGGATTATTGCGACCGCGTAGAGCTTTCCCGCGTGCCAAGATATGGAACGGGAACGCATTGGGATGTCGGTCCACCCGGAGACCTTCGCCAGGATACGCAAGGGGGAAGAGGGTGGTCCACAGAAGGTCTTGAATGTCTCCAGTGGCTGGGACACGGAGAACGGGGGCCATACCGATGCGCTCGTGGACCACCTGTTGGGCTTTCAGCTGGGGCTCAGTCCAGATGAAGGGCTCCGCGGATTTGAACGGTAGACCGGCCTCGCGAGCACGGACTCTGGCCAGATTGTCATCATCCCGAGACTGAGAATTATATTAGATAACAAACAATGGACGAAAAGAGGACAGTACGCACGACGAATCCGATTAAGAATATTTGTAGTTGTCGATGATCATCCTGGTCCGAGGTCGCAGCTGCAGGTGCCTGTCTAGAGGGACCGGCGACAGGACGAGGTCTAGACTGATTGAGATGGAGTGGCACTCTAGCCACATTGGAGAACGCAACGGACGGGGGGACATTGGCCAATGACTGGACGCGGCGTCCTCGGTTAGCTGCCGCGTGTTGCATACGCTCTTGGTGGACGATAGAGGCAACGCTGGGGGATCCAGATTGCGGTATGGGGGCTGAGGGAGAAAACTGGGTTGCATAGTTGAACGAGAGACCAGGGAGCGATGGAGGGGGGAGACCTGGCGGCAACGCGATCGTCGAGCCTCCAGCAGCCGGTCTGACGTGAAGCGAAAGCGTGTGAGGATCGGACGTGGAAGGTTAGGAGAGAGACGTACTGGAGGCTGCCAGGGTGATCATGGAGTCCGTAATGCTTTCCACAGATACATAGATCTGTACTAAGTGACCATGGTCTGGAGAGCTGTGGAGAGGGAATGAGCGAGGGCCCCGAGAGGACGACTAGGTGATGACATTACCGAATAATAAGCAGCACAGAGTTTATCTCTGGTACCCCCACGAGCCAACTGGGGATATGGATGATGGTGCAGCTTGAGTTTATGTGCCATGTATTTGTGGCCGCAGAAGCAGAGCGCGTGTGGGTCGTTGGTGGTCTGAAGCGAGCGACGGTGAGCTTAAAAGGTAATGAGGAAAGTGAAGACGTACATAGCTCACACCGTCCCCAACAGCATACGAGAAAACAGGACATCCACAGTCCTGTCCATCGCACTCTGCGCGCTCAGGAAGACTTGCCATGGATGACAGGGGAGAAAGACAGCAGATCGGGTGGGTGATGAAGAAATTTTATAGGGGAAACGCGAAATCTCGATTAGGAAAAGCGAAAACAGGAGAACTAAGGCCTGAACAGGAGTGAATTCGCCAGAGGAGTGCTCAGGAGAGCGAAGGCCTGAACAGGAGCGGCTGACCGAATCCGAGACCGGGATGAGCATGAGTGTAAAACCTGATCAGGAACGAAATCCGGCGTGTTCAGGGGACTTGTTTGGTCGCCGAAGAATGGCTCAGTTCGAGAGCTTGAATCGTGCAAAGGTGTATTCAGGCCTGAACAGCGCTGTAGAGGAGCGTAGAGGAGCGATCAGGGGTAATCCGGCCTGATCAGTCCTGATCAGCCGACTTCCGGCCTGCGCAGGCCTTCCGACTGAGGCCTGTGATTTTTGTCCTATAAAGTGCACGATACTCTGAGTTCCTGAATCAAGCGCTTGGGCTCGCCGAACTCCGACTGGATTGCTTCCGCCCATTATACAGTACACTCCCAGTCGACCTCTTTCGGTCGACGCAGAGACTCTACTGTATCAGCGTTGCTCGCTCGTCGATGAGGGGGAGTCCTCATATTTTGGTGCGGAGCTCGAAATACTGTCTCTCTGTATAAGTCATTGACACCATGCCTATTCTCTCTCTTCCTCATCCCTCGCACTCTCACTGTGGCGGCCACCACAGTGGGCTCTTTGCTCTTCGGAGCATGACAGCAAGGTCTTGGCTTTCTAGTCAGAAACACGTACATTATCTTCCATGAGGCTGCAAGCAGCCCCGTGGCCAGGAGTGCATGTGAACCGGATGCTGTGAGCTGAGCTGAGTGTGTCTTCACAATGGGTCACCGTGGTAAGGTGTTAAACGGCATGGTCCCCTGTGATCCTTCCCGTCCTTTGTGAAGCGGTTGGGTGAAGACTGTCTCATCTACTGGCCGGTGGATGAGGCAGTCTTCACCCCGTTTGAGGGACATCTTCCTATCTTCCGCCTCTTCCAATCCATGATACTGGGAGAGGTTGGGTGCGTTCTCTCTTACTGTATTTGAGAAACGCATCCTCCATTGGCCATAACTTGTTATCGTCCTTTATCCGCCTCACACGCGATGGACGAGATGAAATCGTCTCGAGTTTCATTGGCACCTGGCCTGCACAGTCGACGTCTTGTGCACCGAGGCTGCCCACTGTGGACTTCGTTCATTCTGTCTGTATCATTTTCTCGAATCGTCTCACACCGCATCTTGCTCATTATATCTTTCAGTCACGGGACTGTCACGGGATCGTTCGGCCCTCTTTCTCAGTCGGTGGTGCGTGAGCTCAGAAGGAGTAAATACTACTACACGAGTCGGTATGTTCCTGCAGAGGAGTCCTGGGCTCCACTACTGCAAAGAACAGAGGGAAAGGAGTAAACTGTATATATTTCCATCATTTGAAGCCAGATAGCCGTGTATGAACGACGGTGCATTTGTTCTGAATATTCGTTGCTATTTTCTGCGCAACACGGGAGAGCGGGACCGGTCCGGTGATCTTTGCTTGAGCCGGAATACCGGGATCGCGACACCCTCCTCTCTCTCACCGTCATCTGCACTCAACCAAAATGTCCGCATCTCCCAAGAAAATCGGTGGCCGTTTCACGCTCGTCGCAAAGGTGCGCTCTCCATTCCGGATTCTGAAGTCTCGTCGACTGCTTACACTTCATTGCCCGATTCAGATCATCGCGAAAGCAGGCAAAGAGCAGGACGTAGCCAAGTACCTCAACGCAGTCCGGTTATCTGCTATCTCGGATAAAGAACCGAACTGTTATACGTACCGTGTCAATCAGTTCGCGAATACGTTCGTGATCTTCGAAGAGTGAGTTCTTGTTTCATTTCGTCGTCTATGAGCGCTAGCTCGTTAGGGGTGGTCGGTTGGATGGCGGAGGGTGCTTGATTGGAGGAGAGTGAGGGGATATAGACGAGAATTGAGACCGGGGGTGGCGGGGGATGGTGCTATAAGACGGTCGTCGACGTCGGTGCTGACGTCGTCCCCTTACGCAGGTATGAGAACCCCGAGGCGTTGAAATTCCACAGCCAGCAACACGATTTCCAGACCTGGTCAAAGCAAATCCCAAATCTTGTAGAGGTCCGTCAATAACCCCTTTCCACCCTTATTCATCGTACTCATGCATGTTCGATGTGTAGGGTACCCCCGAAGTTCACTTCTTCAAAGAGCAGACGAGCAAGTTGTAAATTTATATAAATATTCGAGAAGCTGTATTTGAAGTGTGTCAACTCCGAATGAATTCTTTCTTGGTCGTCAATCTGCCGTGTCGGTCTGCATAATAAACGTAAGAAATATTGACGATGTCGAGCACTGATAGCCGTCGGCGATCCCGATTGCCGACACCCTGCGGCCGAGATCCGACGAATCTTCTTTCTCTACCACTCACCCAAAAAAGGACCCAGACGCGTCTCCTCGATATCTTCACTCAAAAATGCCCCCAAAATTCCAAGATCCAAACGCAGCTCTCGAAAAAGCGCGTCAAAAAGCCTCCAAAGAATCAAACTACTCCAGCTCCCAAACGCGTACCCAGCTGTCCGAATTAATCTCAAACAATACAAAGGCGTCTGGAGTGGAGGAGATCAAGCCTTGTCAATGGCAATTGAGTGTTGCTGAAGCTATTGTGTTGGGATTGGATGTGTCGGTTATGATCAAGTGTGGGGCGGGGAAGACGCTTACTTTTGCTATGCCGCTGTTGTTGCACGAGGCTAGGAATCCTGGGTCGGATAAGATTGTCGTTGTTGTTACGCCTTTCGTGCTTGGAGTTGACAAGGTTCGTTCTCCGTTCTTCAAAAACCGTGCGTAAACTCTAACAGCTCTCAAAAAACGCAGTGCGCACTTTTGAAGTCGTATGGCGTTCGTCCCGTCGCAATATGGGAAGAGGGATCATACGACGAAGCAACATCCGCCGTAAGCAGCACTCTCAGCAGTGATTATCAACTCATTCCAGAATTTCATCGTTGATATAATCCCCAGATCGCGTCAGGAGAAGCCAACGTCCTCCTCGTCTCGCCCGAATGGATTGCCGAAGACGATGACTTCCGCGAATGGCTGGCTTATCCCGAAATCGGCCCCCGAGTCCTCTACGTCGTAGTTGACGACGCGCACATGCTCACCTCCTCCGGACCCGCCTTCGACGAATCACACACGCGTCTCGGAGAAATTCGTACTACCATCCTCTCCCACCCATTCCCAATCCTCGCAACGTCCGCAATCCTGACACTTGACATGGTCAAAGAAGTCCACGAAGTGATGCACATGACTGAACCCACCGCCGTCCATTTTCACCTCGGAAACGACCGTGCAAATATCTACTTAAGCGTGATGAAGATGAAGACCGAGGACATCGACTACGGACTTATTCTAGGGCTTTTATTCAAGGCTCCTGTCAAATCTAATAAGACACGAGGAGCACTCAAGAGGGACTTTAAGAAGTCGATCGCATTCTTCGATGAAGTTTGGGAAGCGGAGGAGATGAAGGAATTTATTGAGGAACATCATCCTGAACTCTCGCCTCGAGTGGAATGTTTCCATTGGCAACGCGATCCGGAAGAATCAAAGCGGATAATGGAAGAGTTTAAGCAAGGTAAAATATATGTTCTTCTCTCTGCTGAAGGTGCAGCTACGGTAAGTCTTTCTTGAACTAATGTAAATTGAGCTCACGGTTTGTTAGGGATGTGATGTGGATGATATCGAGCTGTCACTTCAGGTTGGCATGCCGAGTACTATTGGAGAGTATACTTTGCGTATGGGGACAGCCGGACGCAATATGACGATGCAGGCGGTTTCTGTGATGCTGGTAGAGAAGTCGTATGGATAGACAGATAACTGGATTCGCTATATACATAGTTGCCAAATTCATATCAGCTCGCGTAACAGCTGAACGAAAGTCTTTGCGATGATCGTTCGCCCTGCAAATGCCGACAGTACGAGTATTAAGGCCTCCAACGAATATATACTTGCCTTACCTGGGTACCTGCATGCAGGTACCTGCCTGTTTTTTTCAGCCAAAATCCCATACTTGTACTTGGCAAGTACAGGTACTTACTTGCCTATACTTGCCTAAATAACCCCTATTTACTAGTAAAAATAGCAGGCAGGTACCTGCCTAAATGTCCAGCCGATAATCCCGTACTTGCCTACAGTGTATTAGGCAGGTACCCTTGGCAAGTATACTTGCGGATATCCTTAAATGGGCTATATTCGTTGGAAGCCTTAACGAGTATGAGTCAGGCCCCGATCATGGAAGTGAAGAAGCCTTTGGACAACAAAGCCAAACATCCCTCTCGAAGGACAGTATTTCGCATTTGGCGCTCGGGCGCTCAGGCTGATGCGACTTGATTTCCGCTCGGGTAACTGCAAGGCATTCTCTCAAGTTTCAGTGACACGTGGTTTGACGTCCATGTTGGACGGATGAGCCAGTACGAGGACTAGCGGAGTTACGGAGATAACGGAGTGAGGACGAGACTGGCGATCGAGTATGATCGAACTCGATCATCGGAGCAGTTGTACAGTATAGTGTTGCAAAGATATGATATTTCATATCGCAAAATATCGCATATCATATCATATCATATCACTTTGCGATATGATATCTGATATGATATTCTGATCTTGGAGGTGATATTGATATGATAATATTGCCCTTCCCAGAATTTGCAATATCGCAAAATATCGATCAAAACTGATAAAAACTGATGTGATTTTGGGGTCATCTGGGGTCAATTTGGGGTGCAATTTGGGGTATCTGGGGCTCAATATCTCAGTATATATCACCTTCCAAGTGATATATAGCCTCCTATATGCTATAATACT
>KV428459.1:0-10343 GCA_001632355.1 Sistotremastrum suecicum HHB10207 ss-3 | reverse complement strand
GCACATACGTTCTCGTCCGATTGGGGTGGGAGAGGGGGTGGAGAGCTCGTTGCATTGCTTCCCGTGCTAGTCGACGACGGAGGAGGGAGAAGATTTTGCGCTGCTGGTACGAGAAATGCCGTCAGGACGGCCAAGAAAATAGCAATCTAGGGAACATCGAGGTGTTCAGAATAAATGGACACCCTCAACGGAGATTGACGTACGAAGACTAAGGAGACGTCCATCAGACCCTTCCACTCGTCCGCTTCTTCTTTCATCTTCGTTGTGGCGACCTCGTAAACGGCGCTCCACATTTGTTCACTCTCCAGTGGATTTGGTTCTTCGTCGTACGGCTGCTCATCTGATCGAAGCGATCAGAGACCAAACTGATTGCAGCGACGAAGACTTCACCTTTCATGGCGTCCTTGACCAGAGTATCCAGTTTGTCGCTGTGAGACGACAGTGTTGCACCCTGCTCTTTGATGGCAGCGGTCTGCTCGGCGATCAAATTGAGCAGACGATGGAAGATTGGGGTGTCGAACTGGTCGGGAGCGGGGGCAGCCTGAGGAGGGGGAACCTCGTTGGGTGAATTGGTCGACATGAGAGACTCTTGATAAGGTAGAAGGGGGAGTGCTGGCACGAACGATGGGACTTTATCTGTGCCATGCGTCGCCGACATCGCCGATCAGCGTGTGAGAGTTCATGCACTGGAAAATTCCATTCCTAGATTCCTTGTTCTCAGTATAGGTGACGATGCATTGCTCAAGCAGAAGTCAGAGATATCTTACAAGCACATCGACCAGCCTGTATCGTAGCAACTTTTGGTGCACCTGAGGGGAAGATGCCATCCGGCAACCGACAGCCCATCCGATGAAGCCATCGCCTTCATCGGAATCGACTAGCGGGCTGAATTTATTTCACATGCCTTTGCGTATCAAGTTGCCACAGAATTAACGACTCGAGATCTCACAGGATCGAACCTCGGTATTTGGCCCGCCCACCAAAATTAACTTTAGTTGCCATTTTTCACAAATACAATTATCAATAAGCACATTATTCTGATTCTAGCCTTCCAGCTTCGCGACACCGGCCTGCATAGAAAGAATCAAGGAGCATTCGAGTCACTGCGAAGAGAGACTGGAGTTCCCGAGCGCGAACTTTCGGCAGATTCTTCAACCTCCACAGGATCCAATTGAACAATCGTCGTCGAGGTCGTCGAGATGAGTTCATCCACCCCAGAATGTGCAAATCCACGAGTGAATTTAAGCGTCTGTATGCGTGCTCCTTTATTCTCTCGGAACTCCAGGAAATTCTTCATCCGTAAGCTGCTAAACTCTGTCTCTGCACAGTCCAGAATCTTTAGAAGCGGGCAGACGATGTTCGGCGTCTCTTCGAGAGCGTTCAATAGCCTTTCAAATTCGAGTTCTTGCGTGCTGACGCGAATGTGTTCAATTTCATCCCAGAGGGAGAAGGCTACGATGAGATTGCTGAGAGAGGGTAAAACCGAATATTCAATGTCGATAAGGGAGAGATCGGATGAATGTGATGCGAGCGTTGGCAACAATGCGATTCCCGGGGGCGGTCCGTCGTGAGTGCGATGCGTGATCGTGATAGGGCCTGTCGATTTGTACGTCATAGAGTAGATAATATTCTTCTCGTCGCTGGCGATCTTCAGCTCGTCGGCTTTCAACAGATAAGGACCGAGGAATCTCTGGAATAAGAAATGATCGGGATCAGGCAGATAGGTTCCTAAAGTTAAGCGAGCAGACGCAGGCAGCGTGAGATGGGCGAGTAAAATCTCCATTTCGGAGACATGCATCATGTCTATGTCGAAGCTTTGAAGTCGATCCAAGGATACGATATCGTGGTCATCTTCAAGATCTCCGCAGGACTCCATGTTGATGATAGAGCATATCTCCAGTTGAGGGTAATAGGAGAGTAGGTCAAGAATCTCGTTGATTTCAAGCTGGGACCCTCTGAACTCCAGCTCGATAAGGGAGGGTATGGGGCGAGGAATGGTGCTCGGTAGACCTTCAAAACCCATTATGCGAAGCGCCGGAGTGTTCAAAACGACAGGTTTGCGTGTAGGATCTTCGTTGAATGTGTCCGTCAAGTCTATCTCCCGCAGAGCGCTGAACTCCTTTTGGCCCACATGATCAGAGAAGAAGACATCCAAAAATGGCACATTGGGTTGAGTTTCGAACCAAGCCCATGAAATCCGTAGTTGAACTATCCGTGGAGCGAGTTGGCGCAAGGACTCTCCAAGGGTGATGGTATCCAGCGGGTCGGGATCAGAAGCATTGACGACAGATACTTGAAGCGGGTTGCTTCTACTGCGGTCGCGAATGAGCCTGAAGAGATTTGGATTGCATGGCAAAGGAATTCTGGACCACAGGGATGGAGAACTGAGTGCGACGTTCCTCCATCTGGTGCATCTATCGCGATTTGCATGCACTTAGATGATGGCTATACGTTACTGATGAGAACTCACATAGAATACGTTGGAAACAGCGCTAAATCTGCCAGAGAAGCCTCTTCATCCACTTCGTCTATCCCATACTGAAGAATTTCCGTAATGATCTCGTCTGTTAAGCGGCCGATCGGTATGCAGAGGTTATGTTGCAGTTTCATGGAGCGTTCTATCCTCTCCTTCATCATAGCGAAGTCTTGACAATCATGGATCGAATCAGGGGTTATAGTCAGCAAGGCATTGGTCTCACTGTTTTCTAAGCTCAGCATCTCCTCATCCAGGCTCTCCACGTTGATCATTTGACGATGACTGAGAGTTCGTACCATCTGAGAAAAAGTGGGCCATGTAATGTACCGCGGTGCTTACATTGAATCTGCCACCTTCGACTCAAAACCTGCGTACAGCTCAGATAGCTCTTTCGACAACTCCGAGTCGACCAAGTTAGGGGTCATCGCATACGACTGACTGCGCGACGAGCGGCGTGACTTCGTAGAGGACATTGCGTCAGAGGGAATTCAGCGAAGACACAAAGGACCACTCGATGCGAGCGCGAGACGACGGTCGGGGCGATGGTCGAGATGCCACCCGGTTACCGACAGCAAACCCCAAGAACTTGAAGGCGATGGCTTCAATCTGATTAATATTATAGTCAAACAGAACCTCTGTAGATTATCTCAAAAGAACAGGATAGCTTCCACACGGTCCCTTTCATATATAGGATTCCTTCAAATACAGATATGAATACAGCTGTAAGAGAGTCAGCGCTCATGAGTGCCCGACGACCATGCATCAAAAGAGTCAGGGAGGATTCGAGTCACTGCGAGAAGAAAATGGAGTCCCCGATCACGAATATTCAGCAGACTCCTCAACTTCCACAGGGTCCAACTGGATCATTGCCGTCGTCGATGAGACAAGTTCATCTACTCCAGAATGTGCAAATCCACGAGTAAATTTGAGCGTCTGAATGCATACTCCTCTGTTCTCCCGGAACTCCAGGAAACTCTTCATCCTTAAGCCGCTAAACTCTGTCCCCGTACAGTCCAAAATCCTGAGAAGCGGGCAGACGATGGCCGGCGTTTCTTCGAGAGCGGTCAATAGATTTTCAAATTGGAGTTCTTCCGTGCAGACGCGAATGTGGGCGATTTTGGACCAGAGAGTGAACCCATGGATGAGATCGCTGACAGGGGGTAAAATTGAATGGTGGATATCGATGAGAGAGAGATCGGTGGGGCATTTTGCGAGCGTCGGAAGCGGACTGTCACCGGCGCGATGCGCGATTGTAATAGCCCCCCTCGATTTGTATGTCATAGAGTAGATAATATTCTTCGTGTCACTAGTGATCTTCAGTTCGTCGGATTTTGAAAGATATGGTTCAAAGAATTTTTCGAATAAGTCATGATCGTGATCATGCACATAGGTTCCTAAAGTCAAGCGAGCAGACGCAGGGAGCGTGAGATTGGCGAGTAGAATCTCCATCCCGGACACATGCAGATTATCCAGGACGAGGTTTTGGAGGCTATTAAGAAATACGATGTTGTGATGACCTTTAAAATCTCTGCGGAATCCCGTATTGACGATGGAGCAGCTGTGCAGTTGAGGGTGATAAGAGAGTAGATTGAGAATCTCTTTGATACCAAAGTCGCACGATTTGTATTGGAGGTCAATAAGAGAGGGAATGGGCCGAGCAATGAAACTCGGTAGGCCTTCGAAAATCAGTTTGCGAAGCGCCGGGGCATTCAGATCGATAGGGTCGCATTCCGGGTCGTCGGTGAATGTGTCCGTCAAGTCTATCTCCCTCAGGGCGCTGAACTCCCTTTGGCCCACATAATCATATAACAAGCAATCAAAACTTATCATGTCGAGTTGAGTTGCGAACCAATCCCAAGAAACCCGTAGTTTAGATATCCGTGGAACGAGTTGACGCAAAGACTCTCCAAGAGAAGCGGTATCGATTGGATCGGGGCCAGAGGCGTTGGAGACGAATACCTTCAGCTGGTTACTTCTGCTGCGGTCACGAATGAGCCTGAACAGACGGGGAGGGCACGGTAGAGACATTCTGGTCCACAAGGATGGGGATTTGATCGCGACCTGCCTCCATCTCGTGCAGCTATTCCGCGTCGCACAAAATTAGACGGATATCATGCGACAACAACGAGAGCTTACATAGAATAAGTTGGGAATAAAGGGAAATCTTTAAAGGACCAATTGTCGCCTGCGTTGTCTATCTCATACTGTAGAATCTCCGTGATGATCTCGTCTGATAACCGGTCGATTGGTATGCAGCGGTTATGTTGTATCTTAAATGAGCGTTCTATCCTTTTTTGCATCGACGAAAACTCTTTCAAGGATGACCGCTGAGAGGTCAAACGAGGTACTAATAGTAGCAGAAAGTTCCACACACTCTTTTGCAAATTCTCCATTTCCTTATCCAAACTCGCCGCATCGCTCATATCTCGCTGACTACGTTTTCCGGCAATGTTAAGAACTCGCGAAAGCGAGTAAGCAGGCGGATGCGCTCACATTGAATCTGCCGCGCTCGATTCAAACCCTTCACATAGCTCAGACAGCTCTTTCGATAACTTCGAGTCGACCGCATCGTCTCTCATTGCAAGGTGTGTTGTGTTGTGTTATTGAAGCCCACAAAGGTGAAGGTGAATGTTCGATTCAAGCGACGCGTTGTGGCTCAAGCTGCAAGATGAGATGCGACCCGGTTACCGACAGCTTATAATTTCTGACGAATGCGCAGGGTTCATCAAAGTAAAAGAGGATAGATTCTTTCGCATATATATTAAGTATTTTTACTAGTATAAGATATGTGTGGAAATTGATAGATAGCTCGACGTTCAAGAGTTCCCTACAACCGCAAAGCCGCTCGAAATTCTGAATTCAGCAACAGGGACCTTATTCGCTCTCCGAAATGCAAGAAACCGCGCGATTCGATTGCTCGAGACTTCCTGATCCGAGCAATCGAGGACCCGAAGAAGAGGACACATAATATCCGGATAATTTTCGAGAGCGCTCAACAACCTCTCAAAACTCACTTCGTCGGTCTTGACACGAATGTAGGTGATGTGAGGCCAAGTACTGAGAGATTGAACGAGATCGTTTAATGCAGGAAGAGGCTCGGTGCAGAGGACGAGTCGAGAAAGATGAGACGTATATGCGGCAAGCTCAGGGAAGTTCGGAATAGGGTGCGCACTGCATGCGGGGTAATATGACCCCAACGGCAGTACCATCGCATTCATGTTGGTGACTTCGATCCTCCGCCCGGTTGTCAGTGTCACAGTCAGGACAAGTCGGTTGGAGCGACTGCAGACCATGAACTCCTCGGCCATTGGCATATAGAAGCCGAAGAAGCGTTCCAAGGTGTCTTCCCCTGCTTCTCCTTTATATATCTTCGCCGATATACTTGCGGCAGGAGGGAGAGCGAGACGCAGAAGGATATCGTGGAGCTGAGATAGATGAAGTGGATTCAGGGACAATCGACGCAGCTTGGGCAGCACCAGATTAGGGGCATCCCAGTGGACGTGAGCGCTAAGTGGATGAGCATCGACTTCGCATTCTTCCAATGCGGGGAAATGAGAGAGCATTTCGAAGAGCCGGGTGAAGGACAATATATTGCCTCGTGTGTCCCAACGGAATCTCGAGAGATGTTCAAAACTGGAGGACGGCAGAGAGTCAAACGGGCCCTCGATGACCAAGTCTTTCAGGAGCGGGCAGCTTAAGGCATACGTTCCTCCTCTTCTGAGCAGAGAGAAGAATTGCACGAAGATATTCAGTGATCTGAGAGCACTGAACTCCGTTGTTCCGACGTATTCCGCGAGAAATTCATCGAGTCTTTGCTGCATCTCAGCGTCCGACGACCAGAGAATTTCCAAATGGGAGATCCGGGGAATGAGTTGACGGAAAGAGCACCCAAGCTGATTGAGGACCTCCCCATGCTCCTCCTCCTCTTCGATATTCTCTGTCGAGAGAGAAACGGACAGGCGTGCCATTTTACTTCGTTCGAGGAACAGATGTAACAACTTCGATGGCATGGGAAGCGTGATTCTGGACCAAACAGCGGGAGAATAGATGGCCACATTTCTCCACCTCGTGCATCTGCGGATGGATAAGTTAGCTGCCACCGAAAGATATAGGGGACCTACAAGAAATGTGCGCCAGGGAAGTCGAAATATCGCCGCCTTGGAATAGTGTATGTGTGATGCTCGATCTCAAGATAGAGGAGGATCTCCAGAATGAGTTCATCCGTCAGACGTCCCAGTGGGGTACACATGTTGCTCTGCTGTTTCAGGAGACGGCCCGTCCGAATGAGCCTTTGCTCCGTTTCGTGCAACGCTGTATTCCACAAAGTTCACAACTGCACTGAGACTATAGAATATCGTGCTCACCTTGTTGAACCTTCTGAATATCAGCATGCGAAGAATGCGTTGTGAGCTTCTGCTGGCTGTCGCTGCTCATGAGCCAACACTCCTGTGTTTCGAAGCCATGATGGTCCTCACACTCCTCTGACAAGCTTCGTCTCCAGCTCTGAGAATGACTCGGATACTCCAGGTATATAGTTCATTGTGAAGATTGGAACTAATGCGAGTCCGAAGAAAGAGTAGAAAATTCAATGAGCGGACTCGCGCTCGTCGCGGTTTCAGCCTGAGAGGGTTGGCTCCGCTCCGACCAGCGCCACCACAGACCATCATGCCATGTCTACAGGCAACGACCAACACATTCAGCTGATCCTCCGTCCGGCCGTGCTTCGCTGACACCTCTCTTTGATCTATGTTTCTTTTGGGATTTTGGAGGATGAAGAAAGGACCTCCAGGGCGACGGGAAAGCCAGATTCGCTCAAGATTCGATGTCTCTTCGATGGAGATCACAATCGCCCATCCAAACTCTTATATTACCTCTCAAGCGATGGCTACATCAGGTTCATTTGGTCAACCGAGTGCTTGGTAGGAGGTCTTATTGGCAATCATCGTCGTACGGCTCCTCGAGGTTCTCATACCAGAGTATCTCCTGTCCCCATACCATAACTCTGAAGATCATGCTCGTGTGAAGAGTCTGATAATCCACGTTTAAGTCCTTTGAACAGGTCGGCGCAATGTCAAGTTTTACATCTGGCCACCTTGTTACCCTCCCAACGCCAGACTACATATACTCCACTTTGGCTCTGATCGATATTTGCTCCAAGTTTCTTGTCTTGACTATCATAGAGGCGATCTACGCAGCATTGGCCAATAGCCGCTGATTTGGACCTTCGAGTCCGGTTTCTACTGGATGCGCTTTTCTTCCTTCGGCGATCTCGGAGCTCACGGAAGGACTGCTCTTCGGACTACTTGTTGGCAAAGGCTATCCCAAGCTGCTTATAACGTGCTCTAGTACTGAACCGGCTGGAACGTTACATCGTTTGCTGTCATCTCTCCCTTGTCCACTTATCAAGGCTCATTCCGACCAAGATCCACTGCGAAGTCACTGGGACTTGCCACCCAGAATTCAATATTCTCAAGGTGTTCCTAAAGCGCTTCGACCTCGCAGCGTACATAATCAATCACCTTTGTGCCCTCCTCCCTATTCTTGACGATTCTCGGAGTGGCTTGTTCACCGAGCCACTATGCCTGATTCACCACGTTGCTTTCCTAGGGACACCTTCCATCCTACGGGCCGTCTAACAAGGATCCGCCCATTCACATGCCGGAAGTCTTGAACTCTTGACACATTCATGTCTGTTACACGATTGACGCTCTTTGGCTTGATGCGAATCGGCTCATCAATATGCTACTCTCCTGTCGGCGAGTGCCTTTGGTTCATTACTGTTATCGCACTTCAATTTTTTCCTCGACGGGCAATCACCCTCTATTGCGATACGAGGCCTCTTGGCGACAGCTCTTCCTTAGACAATCTATGGTCCGATAAGATGACCTACACCGGAGTCAATATTTCATACCCTTGTACATTGACTGGCGCAGTTTATACAAATGACGATCATTAATGCCGTGTACGGAATGCTTTCTTTGAAAGTGACACCAGAGCTCCATTGGTACAAGTCATGTTCGCTTGTCGGACCAAAAGCGGTCTACCTACCTACCTACCTACCTACCATAAGTCGTACAATCTGCTAGCGCTGGCGGCAGTAAGCGCTAGCGTAAAGCACCGCCGCACAACCCGGTGCACTTCATGCAGGGAGAATGCGCCCTTGGCTTTATCCTTGATTCTCCTTCTCCGTGAAGGAAGTTCAGGCCAAGTAGAGAGCTGAAGAGGAATGGTTCTGACAGCGGGCCGTACGATCACGTAGTACGCAGCCCGTGCTATAGCAGTCAGAGCATGATGACATAGCCCAGGCTGTTGGCGGGGCCTGATCATTCCCTACGCTCTCAAGAGTACTCAGAGTGTCCTAACCAATTTTGTTCCCGGAAGAAAACGCAACAAGAGTGTACAACCGCATGAAACTATTCAACATACAAGACATACCAATTTACACAGCATGATCGAGGAAACCAACAACCGTACAACTAACTACCTAATGTACACAAACGCAAGCGATCTCTGAACCATACCCCATGACGCATTCAGGAGTGATGAGCTTCCAAAAAGCTCAAAAGGTATTCATTATCAGCTTCAAGGCCAGTGTTGCGGGCCTCGAGGTTCGCTATGTGTGCATCAAGATTGGCAATGTGTGCCTTGAGGTCAACGAGTTGAGCTATGAGTCCGGCGTAGTGCGAGGTTGGAGTAGCTGGTTGAGCCTGGAGATGCCCTACTTGAGCTTTGAGATCATTGACTTGGATGTTCAGATCCGTGCTTTAATCGAAGCGTGAGCCGTGGACCATATAAGAAGAAAGAACTGAACTTGTCAGCACGGAGACGTCTAAATCATTATGAGAGATCTATCGAGATGTCGAATGACGGAAGACTTACTGCAACGACGAAGTAGCCTCCTTTATCATATTGGCTCTCCCACCAATTCGTCGTATCTCTTGATGGGTGAGGTGAGCGCCGAGCTCATTCTTGAGTTCGTCGAACGCTTGTGCAAGCTTACGCCGAGCCCTCTCTTCGCTTTCGCGCTGTGCTTGATCGGGATCAGACTTGAAAGCTCCTGCATTGTGGTCCTGTAATGGGATCGGATGGATGAACACAGACAACGATGACGGTTGGCGTACACGGTTGGTTGAAGGGTCGGCACCTGAGTGAAAGGAGAATGGATGAGCATAGGGACAACTGGAGGGGACAAATGTGCAATACGCACCTCGAGAAGACATGATTTCAAGGATGGTCGCTCTTCTTTCAGACAAGAACTGAGATCGTGCTCCGTTGGCACTGGCTGATGGGATAGGAAGAGGCGCCGGCGAGAAATTGGATATTTATATTCATTTCTTCCAATGGCGCCAGCGTGAAAGAAATTCACCCAAAGAATGGAGTGAAGGTCGACAGTAAGAGTTCCTTCAATGACAAAAAAGAGTTGTCCAAGACCGACGCGAGGCTGCACAAGAAATGTGTGGGTCCAACGTTTTGTCAGACCAGACGGTTCTCGCACGCGGATACCATGAGAAGAGACATGGGGTCGGCAACATACCGCGTCTTGCATGTCTTTCGATCTGAATGGGCCATCGAGGATGTTTCAGGGAATGTCTGGCCCAGTACAAGCATGGGTCTCTTGCGGAGGAAGAAATGATAGACTGTTGCGAAGGGCCTTGTTTTTCGTGCGGGATCTCTTGCAAGGAGATTTGGACTGATCACTATCCCAGACGTGGCCCATAAGCAAAGCGGCAGGGTTGAGTGGTCAGACTCGAATCCTCAGCGCAAGATGACGCTGATGCAGGAACAGAATGGCGGTCTCCATGCAAGGCAATCTGAGCTGTTTGAGCGTTCACAGATTCTGGATGGCTTGTATTGGAGATGCATGGCT
>KV428458.1:0-10385 GCA_001632355.1 Sistotremastrum suecicum HHB10207 ss-3 | reverse complement strand
TTTATTCTGCTTTTCTCTTCTGACTTGTCTCTATCTCTTTGTCTCCTACGCAACAGAAAGCTCGTGATCCTGCGAAAAAACAACAAGCAGAACGTCTATAAAATAACGGCGTTCATCGGAACTTTTGTTCTTTCTCTCAACCTCTGATGCGGTAGTGGAAGGGCGGCGTAGTGGACGAGCGGTGAGTGGCTCTGCTGCGGAAGATAGCCTGGCTGCGTATGCGGCTGGTGTTGTCGAGTGGCGATGCTGCGGGGGCTGCGAGTCTGCGGGAGCTGCCTGGACGCGGAGCGTCGAGGTTCATTACTACGCTCATTGGCGTTATTGGCGGGCGGTGAGGCTGGCCAGCATGTTCTGACCTAGTCTTGCCGTCTACCTTGATCCTCGGTTCTTTCGCAACAGTCAGCTTGGATATCTCTTGGTGTTCTTCGTAAGCGTATTCATTATTGTCTATCATTCTGTCTATCATTCGGGTCCACAGGACTCGCACATCTACCGTACTGGCCTCATCCTCAGGTAGAACGGCGTTCTGTATGTCATTTCTTTAAATTTCTTCCATATCACCCTACTACTAGTACTTCCCTGCATCACTCAGCCCAGGATCCCTTCATTCCTCGATCGAACTTCAGAAGTTTGAGGCAGGAGACTTCACTCCAAGTCGTTGACAGTTGTCATGCCTCCGGCTGTGTCTGCAAACTCTGGTCTCATGTTGCGGCCTTCATTGTTGTTGTTGTGCGGCCGCGTCACAGGAATTCTCTGTCCTGAGACCTTAGGAATCTCAGGATTCCTGTGAAAGGTCCTGACTTGATTCGGATGTCGCTCACAGTAGAGACTTTGAAGAAGATGTCGGTAGAGAAGCGCCTCGGGACGCGAGGTAATGCACTCAGTGAGATTGATGCGTTGCACGTCCTTTGAGGAGTGGTAGTATTTTGGATCTTGTGATACAGCAGTTTATTGTCCGGGACGGAGTCTTCATCTCTTTCCTGTGCGACGTGATCTTCAAAATGGAGACAGCTTCTCCCGCTGTAAACAAGGTGAGCCCAGCTCTTCAGGAATCAGGACTGATGCGACGTACTTACCGTATTCGTATTCGTATGAATTATTGCGTGGCGGTAAAGGTCAGAGAGGGAGGCTGAGACAAATGCGGTTAATGAACTGTGGATATATCATGTTACATGAGAAACTCGCACTTGTAAGAAAGTTCAAGATGGGGGGTTCATCGAGAATTCGTCTCGTGCCATGCCATGTTAATGAACCCAAGCATTGCTTTATTGATCTCATGTTATAACGGGAGGTGCGGCACAGAGCCGCATAAGCTCAGAGAGGAGAAGACGAGACAGGCTGGGTTGGTATGCGGTAGGACGATTATTCGGATCACCGTATGCATGCAGCGAACGAGACGGTATAAGGCCCAGAGTCGGAAGCGCTCAATGTTCCCTGTGACGCATCCCCTGTCCCACGGTGGCGAGCGTAATGGGGAGAGGGGCTTCGACAACTGATATGTGAGGTGGACGTCTGGTGAGACGGTTATGAGGGAAAACAGGAATCGTGAGGTAACGCATTCCACGTGACGTCACGTGTTTGTGACAGCCGCGATTATAATCCGTATCGTTCTCCTCGACAGACCAGACCATTGTGCCTCATATACAACGATCATTCGCACTAACTCATATTTCAGGAATCGAACAACGAAGGAGAGAAGAGATGGTCTTACTGATTATCTCCTCAGCGAACGATCCGAGGTCATCATGACCAACCCACTAGTATTTCCAGCTTTGATTCCTTCAAAAATGAACCAAGAGACCGTCAGCTCCCAAAACTCCAAGATGACTCGGGGAGAAGCAAAGAGACGTACGAGGGCCAAGTGTCATATTTGACAGTCGCAATCTCATATTAAAACGCATTTGCAGTCGGATCAAGAAGCACGGTCTCAATCCGGCTGAACATCCATGTCGCGAGTCTTCTGACCGTGGGCCTGGAGTTTTACTTCCATTTGAGATCCAGAGACAGAATTGTTTGGTACAGGAAGGGTCGGTGAGTGTGTAGAAGAGGCCGTGGAAGCGCATTCCCATTACCTGTGGTAGGAAGTCAGTGAGCGTTCGAGAGTAGGATGGTGGGAGGGGAGGTCGAACAAACCAGGGAGAAAGCCGGACGACTACGTGACAGAAGAGTTTGGAAAGCTTAATTGATCTCGGTCACTGTGCAATGTAAGATACGCTCTTTAGAGATATTCGTTTGAGTATATGGAAGGGAAGTTACGATTACTGTGAGCGCCGAGACCATGTTTACATTCATAACTTCGGTATTGAAGGATGAAACTCAAATCAGTCCGATTCTGATTCGTACCCGATGTGAGCCTACAATATGTCATTATAATTAGAATTAGCATGAGGATTAGGAGCGAAGTTGGACGTACATGAATCCTGTCCCAAGGACCAAGCAAACCGCAAACCCTGATGAGACAGATCAATGAAAATCCAAGAGAATGTGAGGGAATGCATCCGATACGGTATGAGTCAACTCACTTGCCATTAACCCGTCTGCCGATTTGGAGAGATTTGGAGAGATTCGGAAAATCGATGTGCTGGAGATGCCAGTGTGACGAGGGTGCAGTGCTAGAACCAACTGCCGCCGCCGCCATCAGTGTCATTTTGAGTGAGCGAGATCACGGTGGGAGGATACTGACAACGTAAGCTCATATGCATGCGGTTTGGACGCAGCCTACCGTATACACAGATCAGTTCAATGATACGAAGAGAAAAAGAGGGAGAAGAAGACAAACCTTTACATCAGTCATAGAGATGACAATATTCTCTTGATCAGCCGGTACTCTTCCTCTATCATACGCAGCGGGGTACTATCAAAAATTTGGGAAAAAGGAAATGAGAGATAATGACGTCGAAGGAGAGAAGGGGGGTACCTGTTATTCGATATCGATCCCGTCGGACGTACGTTCTTATGTGATTAGGACCGATTGGATGAAGATTTGTGCTTTTGCAGAAGCAGCCACAAGAGGAAGCTCCTTGAGCTGGGGGATGTTGGTACGAGGTCTGAGACTGAACGCACATTGTAAAGCCATCCGCCAATAGAGAGGTAGAACTTCAAAACCAGAGCACTGGGTTTCAAGTCCGTAGTGCTCGACCACAATGGACGTGGGTTTTTCGACTGGACGCTCAGACGGCAAATTCGGCAACTTGAGAGCGAAACTGGCCAGAGATGTCGGAAAAAGCAGGATATATTGACAGCTTTGGGACGAGACGAGAAACCTCAAGCGCGTATTTGGTGCTGTTTGGCAAAGCCTTCAATCGCTCGTTTCGCTGTCTTCAGCTTCTCTCTGTTCTGGCTCAATGCTGGTACTGTGAGGCTTTCTCTCAAAAATGGATAGGTTTACCACAAAGGAAAATTTCAGTTGTTGACACACCTGCGGAACTTGAAGAGGGCAGCTGAGATCATTGAAATCGCTTGATTCTTTTGGCCCCGTCAACTTCGTAATTCAGGGATACCCATATGCAACCGAATACGCCCCCGTTATCTCGCTCCGCCTGATCTGTCGTTCGCTGACGGAGGGGCCATCAGGAATTGGTTCAGCGCCCCTCTTTCTGATCCCCTTCGATAACGGCAGCAACCTTGGTCGCTAGTGGCAAATTCCACCTGGATATCACAAGCAGAACGAAGTGTCGCTGCCAGGCCGTAAGCGCATTTCTGGTGTATCATCAACGATCGGGGACAACGCGAGAGAACAGCGGGCCGTAGTCTTGATCAGGTCAGTCTCTTCTCCCTACAAGCTACAGATGATGACCAACGTGATTCTTCAATTTAGGAGTCGACTTCAACTTTGACTTCACATCGCCCAACTTCATGGTCACATTGTTGGACCATACCGAGAGATCTGCCCCTGCCTCTTTCCAGAAGCGTAGACTCGAATTCGTGACCCTAATAGATGCTGTCTTCGTGATGTCGCGCTGTATCCTACGAACCATCGATCGCAATCACTGGACACGTCCTGCAAGTCTCGACGAGACTTGCGCCATTGTCTAGTGCTCGATGCCTTCTCCATTCATAAAGAGTTGTTATCGCGCTTTCGGCGGATGATTGTGTCAACAGATCTGTCAAGGCGACTCGACCATCCAGGACGTCCTCCCTATGTTGCATTCCCGAATAGGACAGCAAATAGCCTGACGGTCCCAGCTCCGGGATAAGCGCGGCAGGTTCGAGCGCAGTGGATTGTATCCTATCGTCGGAGGCGGAGATGGACTATGACTAACGGTCATGAGCACGTACGTGGAAGTCATATGAACACAGCTCCTTATGCTAATGAATCTGTGGCCAGTCCGTGATCTAAACGCCCATTGCGGTGTTCGGAGTATACATTCATGAATTCTGAATATATCTTCTTTGATCACGGCGGACCGTTCATTGCTTTGAAGAGCGCCAAATCTCCTACTACGTTACCACTCCGAACTAGGCTCAAACTCTCTGCTCCGTTAGAACATGGTACATCCCAATACGTCTCAACGTGGGGAGCCGAAACCTAAACTCTCAATTCCTTGTCGTCGCCTATTATTACGGATCATCAAGGCTTCGGAAATGTCTTGTGACGCTCAATGCGCATCCGCCACATGTTTACCTGCCCGCTCCAGCAGCTCTTGACATCCGTCAATGATCTGTGGTGACACTTTGATCGACTCTCCGATGCGCTAATCCCTGCGGAAATCAGGTAATGTCTCGAAATTTGATGGTTTTTGTCGTTCTGACAATAAATTCTCTTCAGGGATACTGCCACACAAAGAAGATGGGATCGACACCCGAGAACTGAGGGTGGCCTCAGCTTCGCACCAAATCGGGTGCTTAGTCATCGACGAAACCTTGCCCTTGCCTATCACACCCAATCTCACATCCAATCCAAACGATGCGACTGACTCGACTCGCTCAAGCAGGCTTGGGGACTGCAAATGCCCAGCGATCTAGAGGGAGATGAAGACTGGTGTATCTGTGTGTGTGATGAAGGGAGAGGTTGCGCGGGAAGCAGATACGGTGGTGAATGATGAGATCGACTGGCAACACTTGCGTCCTACATCGGTTCACTACTCCACGACCAGCGGGATCGCATTTGGTGTGCAGTCTAAATCTGTACTCGTCTTGTTCCGAGCTACTTCTCGTATGTCCCGTCATCAGGGTTGGATGGATAGGAACGTAAGTCGAAGTCAGCATGAACGGCACAGTCCCACTGATCAACGGTTCTCCATCCAGACCCCCAATATACCGACAATAGGCCATCATGTTTCATCCTTCCTCGAACCTGTGGATCCTTCTTAAAGCTATTACCGTGCTCTGACCATCGATAATGCTCGCCGATTGATTATATTCTCTCCAACTTCCCCGTTCATCGAGACGCTCGAGTACAAGGGCAAATTCCACTGGCAACGCCATTGTTATCGTGGGATCTTTCAGAGGATAAAGACTGGCAGTCGCTCCGTGTCTCTTTCACCGGACTCTGACGCGCCACATCCAGCAACCTCACTAACTTTTCGCCAACGAACTCCCATGTCTAACATCCAAACACAAGGTTACGACATCGCAGATCAAGGCATGTCGAGGCAGCACAGCCCTCGCCAAGGTCACAGTAACGATCCCATACCCATCGCCAAACCATTCCAAGACACTGCCCCGGAACCCATTGATGCACCCATCTCACCGTCAGAGATTGGAGCGAAGTTGGAAGATATACGTAGAGAGTTCAACGACAAGCTGGATAGACTGGTGAATGGTGTCCTCAAAGGCAAGTCTGATTATCTTCGGCGATCGACCATAGTGATGCGACCCACGATTACAGGCGATAAGATTGCGGATGGGGATCCCCAACGCTGGTTACCTCCGTTCACAGGCAAGACTTTGATCCAAATGTGGAAGAAGGTTGAAGCGCGCTTTGGATTGAAAATCTCTGTACGTTTGTCATGTTCCTCAAAATGAACACCACGATTCTCACATCCTCCTCTCAGCCCTTCATTTTCGTAGCTTTGGCGTTGTTGCCATTCATGTTCCTGATTTTTCGTACTCCCTCCTACCCGATTTTCACCATCAATCTACCGGGTCTACATACTGGCCCGCAACCGACTAATCATCATCTCGCATTGTTACCTGGCGCGATTGCTGGCGCAGATCAAACAGGTTCTCAGCCTTTGGAGCCACCGACGATTAGTCTCTACCGCGCCAACTCGAACATCGTAGGGCGTCAGACAAATGATTGCTCAAGTACTGATCGCCGCCAAGAGATTGGCGCGCGACCTTGCGACTACCCTCGCCGGCATTAGGCTGTTGTTTGGGAGTGATGGATGTTGCAGTCTCCTTTCAATCTTCGTCATTGATATGGTTCGCTCGGACACGATATCGGCTTTCTTTTGAGAAGATAGTAGTATTCCATATTCTCTTGCCATGATTGATACTCATTCCGTTCTATGATCACTAAAACCTCTCTGGTGGTATCTGCCAAACAACTGAGATATTGATACTTTCATCGGAGTAGTGTAACTTACGCATCTACAATTCTCAATGATATCCTTCACCTTCTGCGCGGCCTTATCTCTTCGAAAAGCTTTGAAGACCTGCGCATTCCATGAAGCCTCCATGAGCGTGATCCTAGATAGACCGAATAAGACGTACCTCTTCATCGCCTATATAATCTCTCACCGCCATGTTCACTTCTTTCAATGTCGGAGAGCGGTAATACGTGTCGTATGCTTCTGCGACAATAGTTCGTGTGATAACAACAATTTCCTTTCGCTGTATCATATGAAACAAGGTTTCCATACCCAAAGTCAGATCTGCAGTCCATGAGCTCACGTCGGCAAACAGTACTCTTTCTTACTTGCGACATATGCCATGAGAATTCTTGCTGTAGCTGGAGTTGATAATGCGATTTCATTCAATATAGCGCCTGCCGCATTCAGTGCAGTGGATATTCCTTGTACTAAGGTTGGATTCATCATGAAATTCATCAAGCTGTCGCCTAGAGGGCTGTCTTGTCCGCGAGTCAAAGGACTTTCTAGGTCCGGCGAGACTAAAGGTTCTACGAAAAGAGCACGGACATAGCGCCGGAAGAGCGCTCCATCAAGAACCTGTTACGAGGCAAGCGTCAATTTGCGACAAAATCCAGAGCAGAGAAGATCATACACCCTCTGGGTCCTATGATATAGAATTGTAAGCACGATCAGGGCTCTTGGATATTGAGATACAACTGACCGAAAAGTTCCAAATGCGAACGATGTCTCGGTGTATCAAGCGAAGGACGTTTAGTGTTGTGATTCTCCGGACTCCATGCAACGGGATAGCGCTAGCGAACAAGGCTCCGAGATGGTCTTGAGAACTACACCGTCAGCAACGAACGTCGCTGCGCATGGCGTAACTGACGATTTCGACCAACCCTATGGAATAGGATATTCAGAACGGGTGAATCTTTTCCACGTACTATGAACATCTTACCTGACCGATGATGCCACATTTCTATCCAAAGACGTGTCTACGGAGGGTTACTGAATGGTATGCATTGGCTTGACAAGCTCATGAATCGCCTACCAATTGAGGCAGGGGTGCCCCACAATCGAGTGCCCATTCTATGCATCGAAGATGAGAACGACCCATGCTCTTCTTCGAGTTCGACTGTTGAACAGCAAATGAGTACCATGTATTCATATCCGAGCCATATAGAGGAACCGACAATTTCCGGAGGCTCTATGAGGCATGAGATATTGCTGTCAGTAATCCATAGTCTATCGAGTTTCTCACTGGGATGATCCGGATAGCTTCAAACCAACGTCGTGTTTCTGTGCGGTGGCCCAAAGTATCTGGCTAGACTGTTTCAAACTTTTGGTTGTGCAGCCTATCAGTTCATGAATGGACTTGGCGTCTTGAAATGTTCATGTCACTGATAAGAGCTTCGAACTCGAAAATGTGAAAACAATGCTCTCACCATCTTTCGAAACTCTACAATAAGCATCCCAAATCTTGGGCAACTCGGATTTCATCACTTGCAGGCACGCTTCGAATTTGCCTCTGGCCAGAGTAACCGACGCTTCCTTTGCGGATCGAGCCGCTTGCGGTGGTGGGACCCCTTCTGCTATGAGATCCTGTTGCTTATGATCCTGTTCGCTATATAGCAATCTGTCATATTTGGTGAATACGATGATAACTGATACTCCCGCTGATCGTGTGGTGCTTAGAGATGTGTGGATTAAGCGATAGGACACCAACCTTTTCCCTGCTTCTTCAAGTCTTTGAAAAAGCGGATGTCGCCTCCCTCGAATGGTCTTTCTCCGGATGTAGGTACCTCAACGCAGTACCTGTGTATCAATGTCAATTTTTTGAATGTCAGAGCGACTGCAGGACTCGCCATATGACATGAAGCCTTTCCGAAGGGCCCGCATTTCGTCTTCTTTTTAAAAAGTGACGAATCCTATCAAGGTTCTCGGAGGATCCACTCTCGAGACCGCGGCTGTCGTGTAAGATCACTCTTCTATTTTGCTCGGAGGTGATCTCATGATCGATGTCGTGCACGCCCGGCTGATTCGGAGTGAATTTCAAGGAAAGATCGAGATGTTTTTCGGATTTACAGTATAGTCAGAAACTTCGCGCTCCTATTGAATCTTCAGAGAATTTCAAGACACAAAGGGTGACAATCGCACCAGAAGCCCTTCACCAAAGACTTTCGACACCAAAGATGATTTCCCGACGCCAGATTTGCCGCACAACAAAATTCGAAACCTCTCGCATCTCTCAGTTCTGAGATCGAGGTAGGAAGGGAGATGCTCATTCGAGTCAGTCTCAGTAAGTGGGCTCAACGTTGGGGAAGGTGAGTCTGACATTGAGAGCCGTCAGGATCGAGGGTTGGGTTACGATTCATCAAATACCTCAAGCAATACCAGAATAAACATTATGAATGAATGTTATCATGAGATGCTGTAACCGCGACGTGGCAACGTTGCACAGGGATGCTGGCACTGAGCACTCCAGAGTCTGGCAGAGTCTGGCTTCAGTTCGTCCAAGTTGTGTTCGTCGGCAATGAGCGATCAAATCCTGCTTTCACTCAAGCCTCACTGTTGCCTCCCCTGTCCAAAGCCTTGCGTCAATGGCATCGCCCTCTCGGGCAAGGGTATCGCGCACCATTGGACAATGACAGAAATGGCAGTGAGGTTCTATATGCAAACAGGCCTCCCGCTGCCGACAATTCTCATCCCAAACTCCGGCCTTGCAATCGCGACGTTATTGACGTTGAAAGGGAATGCGAAGTTCGTGCGACTGACTATGTGGGGAGGAGTTTTCGCTGATATGCCAAAGATATAGGAAACCTGCTTCTGAATGATCTCCTCCATAAGTAGACTGGGTGCGCTCAATCGGATGTCATACCTCTCTATCAGTGGCTGATGATCATTATCTCAGGCGACATATGCATCAAGACAGATTGTTAAGTCCTACTTTGGCAAGCGAGAAATTCTATGGTAGCGGCAAGATCGTGGGCACTCCATGACCGTGATGAAGAACCACCGGAGATCGATTTCTGTGCTTTTATGACCAGGTGGAAAAGCCACCTGATGTATTGAAGGTGAGTATCCAAAGCCTTTTTACCTGGACTGTTTTTGAAGCCGCCGTATCAGCGTGTTTAACACCTAGCCTTTCATATCGGAGGCGAATGACTCGTTCGTACGTGCACAATGACCACCGCGTCACCCGTCAAGCAGCCCTTGAACAAGCAATCTCAGGATGGACCTCTCAACGTTCTGTGGGTGAGATTCATGCGATTATGGAAGACGCGAAGGTCCCCAATGGGAAGATCATGAACATAGAGGACTTGAATGTGAGCATAGGGAGGAAACGGGAATGATTGAGACTGTGCGAGTCGGCGAGCAGGATGCAGGTTAGGATGTCAAATTTCCTAGTGTTGCACCCAAACTTAAACCTGTTGCGCTGGGCAGGGCCAGACCTAGGCGCTCCTAATGATGAGATACGTCGAGGCCGACTGCAGATGACTTCTGATGAAAATGATGTTCTACATAAGCGAGGCATCTTTGGTTAGCGTGCTATTCCGCCTTGTCTCAATAATGTTAACAACGTAGCGATTTTATTTCAAATAGATTGTACAGTAGCTTGTAGCTAAGGGGTCGTTTGGATGCGCCAATAAAATAGTATATAATGCTGAAATACAGTATTTTGAGTATTTCAGATATATTTTGACAAGTCGCGTTTGTTTGCACCAAAATATATCTTCGCCAGTATATCTTGTGGATATTTTGAGAGGATATAACTGCCAAAATATACCAAAAAGTAAAAACAGGTCTGACCTGTTTTTACTCCATTTATATTCCTGTGCTCACTGCTGACTGCTCATTGCCTCTACA
>KV428457.1:0-10386 GCA_001632355.1 Sistotremastrum suecicum HHB10207 ss-3 | reverse complement strand
GTCCCATGTCCCCCAACCTGTCAGCCGCTCCGCCGCAGTGTCTCATCGATGTCCGTGTCCAAACCCGCCGCCGGCGTTGTCAAAATGGTACAGTATGATAACAACTACCATTTCATAGAATTGTAAGCTCACTGTGGGCCGTACTATTATTACGAGTTGTCAAGTACTGGCATGAAAGGAGGCGAGGCTTTGCGGGAACAGAAGCTTCCGAAGGCATGTCAGAATGATCAGGATGATGTGACTCGGAAGTGTAGATCAACAATGTGGTTCGCGAGTGTCGAAGTTGCCATATATCTGAGCGACAAGTCCCGAGTTCCTACGCTTGTAGAAGGTGGGATTACATTGAGAGAAGCAGTTTATAAATTCGCCCTTCCACGCATACAAGAATCAGGGATCACATACAGCATATGTCAATCACTAGTGAATAATTGATATTATAAGACAAACATCCGTGAGAGAAACCCCGGTAATCATTCATCCGAGTCTGAATCTGACTCGCCGGGGAAATTGTACGGCCTGTCGATAGACTTGGGAGGTATCGGTGCTACTTCATCGTATTCCTCCACTAACGCCTCGAGTCCTTCCGCATCGGGAGACGAGAATCCCCTTGTCGCAGTCAAGTACTTCAAAGGCACGCCTTTCTGTTTCCTAAACTCCAAGAAAGTTTCCATCCTTTGACGACGGAATTTCGTCTCTGAGCAATTCAGACCCGCCAGAAGAGGGAGGATTACCTGCCCGTCGCGCTCTGCTTCCAATGCTGAAAGAAGTTTCTCGAACTCCTCTTCTGTTGTGCTAATGGCGAGATAATCGATGAGAGACCACGAGTGAAAGATGTGAACGAGGTCATGTGAAGGGGGTAATTGAGGAAGTTGAATGGTGAGGCTGTCGAAAATATTCGGGTAGGAAGCGAGTGAAGGGAGAACAGGCCCAACAGGGGCGTCGGCGTCGGCGTTGCGATGTATGAATTTCATTCTACCTCTTGCCTCCGAAATGAGTTCATAGATAGGATTGTTCTGGTATGAACGGCTTATCTCTAAACCGGAGTAATGAGACATCCAAGGTCCCAAAAGGTCTGCGAAAAGGGCATCATCGTCCTGGTCCTTGGTAACGTAAACGTCAATCTCAGCATCGTCCGGCCACTCAAGATATTGAAGAAAATGGTCCATCTCTGAAACGCACAGAGAGTCCAAGGATAAATTCCGAAGTTGATGGAGAAAGACTTTCGTCATAGGCCTGGCAGTGTCGTCGAAGTTGGGATACTCGTTGTAGATATTGCATCTTTTCAGATTGGAGTAATAGGAGAGGAGACCGAGGATCTCTGCTGAATTCATATTGCAGCTTTCAATTGTCAGATCCACAAGCTTTTCTGGGCTAACGAAAGGTTTTGTCCTGATGAAGCCCGCCAGAGTCAATCGACTCAATAGAGGTGTAGAGATCGACACAGTATTCTTCGGCCATGGATCCTCGATTTCCCAGTCGCGGATCTCGAGTGATCGAAGTTGCGAGAATTCTTCTGGCCTCTCTTCGATAATGTATTTCTCGAGAAATTGATTCAGGGTCTGACTGCCAATACCATCTTCTCGCCAATGGATAGACAACCGATGAATTCGACTGGCCATCTGTCGAAGCGGAATGCCAAGGGAAGTTCTGAGGGAGCCTTCTTCGCAACGACCTCTATTGGTGAGATAGACATCGAGAAGACGATTCCCGCTCCGTTCTACGAGTGGAGGGGAGAGTTTTGGATGCATAGGGAGGATGACTTGAGTCCATAAAGAGGGGGTGGTGATTGCGACGTCCCTCCACCGCTTGCATCTAAGGGCAAGTTCGGAAGTAGGTATGAGATTGACAGATGGTGCATAAAGAACGGTGGCTTACACGGAGAATGCTCCCGGCGTCTCGACAGATCTCGCAAAACGGAGGATTTGAGGGACCCTGCAGTATTGGAGAATTTCTGCGATGAGTTCGTTGGCAAGTCGTGTGGCAGGTGCTTTCTGATTGTAGCGCCATTTGACGGCTTGAATGGAGGATGCAATTTTTTGGTCCGTCCTCTCCAAAGCTGTAAGAGAATCAACACCGCCAACCACCTTTAATCGTCGGGGAAGGAACTCACTATCTTCAAATGCCGCCACATTTGTCCCTGATGGCTGCAGACCTTCGGTATGATGGTTTCTGGTTGGCCGAGAGTCTCCTTGAGTAATATCCAAACGACCGACAGAGGTGCCACTCACAGAATACTTGCCACCCTTGTCTCGAACTCTGCACAGGCGTCCGCCAATAGAGACATATGGTTTGAGCAGAGGTCGTCAGACCCAGGTGAAGCTTGAAGAGCGCTCATCGGCGGACGCGTCGCGAATGGATGGGAGAAACAAGGAATGCCACTCTGGAATCAGTCTGGATGGCTTATATATGGAGACGTCGACCGTGAAGAAGATTCCAAGGCAACGGCGTCACAATTGTTTAGAGTTGACAAGGGAATTCCTAGTAATTCGAGCGCCATTTCCGGTTCCCGATTCCGATCAACCCAAATCAACTTGAATATTTGCCAAGCGTCGTGATCGAGTTGATCATTGTGCTGATTGTGAAAATGGACTTGATAAAAGCCTGGAGATCTGGGATCTTTCAGAGGACCAGGGTCAGTCTGGTGGTGAAGGAATGCTGTTCTGTTTTCGAAGACAGGAAGCTACAGTGGGGTACCTGATGCATCTCGTTGCTGACAGTTCAAAAGGTCCCCAGATAGTTATCACAGAAAACCGTGCGGATGCTTGCGGTTGAGTGGTGACGAAGAAGCAGAATACAGAAGACAAAACGTTGTATTGTAGCAGAACTGCAGCTTTGTATCTACAACATCCGTCTACCAAGAACTATCAGTATCGAAGAAAAGGCCACTGGTCCGTATTCGTCTGACTACTGAAACAGGAGAATCAACAGAAAATGTATGGGTTTAATGTTTATGTAGGAACGCATTGGCGGTAAAGAAGAACTCGGACAAGGAGGCGAAAAGGTAAAAACGGAAGGTCGCTCTTCAGACCTGAGAAGAACAACACATTCAGTGCCGGCCGAGCAAAAAAATGAGTGCCTCACTTTCAAAGCGACAGAGAGTGCGCGAATCTGCTCAACAAAGGCCGGGTCGAGCCCAGCAATGCCAGTTGGAGTACCGTCCTCCTGAGTAAGAGTGGAGGCGACGACTTCAGCATCTTCATTGGAGGAAGCCCGTTGACCTCGAAGGGTGTAAATGGAGAAAATCCGGTTCAGAGGTCCGGAAGGGGCGCGTCTGATGTCCAGGTGAAGGTAGAGCTGGTTGCCGGTGCGATAGATCCGAGCAGAGCCTTGCACAAGCGACGTGCTGAAGGTGTTCGTGACCGGGAGACGGCCATGGAAGTGGGCAATGGGAGACGGGCCGCCAGGTGGGAGGTCGTAAGAGAGGGTCCCTGTGATGAAGTTGGTGCTAGAGTCGACTGCGGTGACCCTGAGCTGGAAACGGAATAGAAGGACGGTAAGTTCGAGACGAACAGCAAGACATCACAAATCACTCACTTGATAGGGACTTTGGTACCACTCAAATGCTTCAACCAGGCGAGTAGCCCCGCTGTCTGGCACAGACTTGACAACAAGATACCCGTTGTCGTCGGGAAGGCGGTGCTCCTTCAAGTACGCAGCGTTCCCTAGCGAAATAGTCACAATGGAGAACAACAGTATTTATCTGATGATCAAGCTTACAGTCGGCGACGGCGTTGTCGTAGCCAGAATCGGAAGAGTTATCTATCCGAATGAACGAGTCAGAGGGGAAAAAAGGAAACGTAGTGGACGAACTGTAAGCCATTGGAATGCGAAGTGAATGTTTCTGGAGAGTGAAGTCGGTTGGTGAAGATACTTCGACTGAGGACCCGGGTCCTTTATATAGGCATTTTCAGCTCAAGGGTCGAAGTACTTTGCTGCAGAACTCAATGCGATACACGGAGCCGATAATTTCGGGGTACACGCTGATTGATGTATGTGGTCACAAGGACGCGGGATGTCGGCTTGCGACGCACAAGGAGAGGTCTGCCATCCTCCACTGAATTGAAGGTCAGCATTCCGTCGCAACACCTCAACGGAGCGTCGGCGCACCTTAGATCGAAGGCCAACATTGAGAATCAGATCAAGAAGGGCCCTTCCGCGGTCTTGGTGAACGGAGCGCGCTGAACCATGCAATGTCAAACGATGAGGACGATCAGGGATACGCAGCACTCTGGAAGGCTCGAAAGGCGTGGCACACCGACATGTAGCCCTACCAGCATCCATCGGATTACTGAACCAGATCTCTTCTTTTTCCCGGAAATTTTTGCTGGCGTGATCGTGTCCGCGGCGTCTCCCTTGGCATGAAATCCCATACACCTGCACAATGTCTCATCGTGCGACTTTGGGACACTGGTTCTCTGTCAGAGGTTCTGTCCGGGCCCAGGACAATTGACTTTCTTCATTCGGACCACTTTGGAAGAACGTTCCAGATGATGACCCTGTTTACTGTAAGGCCCCGAGAGAATGATGGTTTGCCAAGTTCAAGTCTTCACTCACTTCGTGTGCAGTGTCCAGGAACGATGGAGACTGAGCTTCAACTTGTGATAATCAAGGCAATGAGTTGATCAAGATTGCGAGCAAAGACTGGGTTCATTGAATTTCCCCATCTTTTCGTCAAACATATTAACGTCAATGGCGGTACTGCCTCAGCGGTTCATGCTACGCACGTTGGGAATCATGACTCCCCGCCACTTCTCAATTCCATGAGGCCCTCGCGAAGAAACCCCTGAAAATCAGTATCGGACTGGTTTCGCGGCAAATGAAAGACGCAGCCCAGTTTGACTTCAGTATCTCCAAGAGCGAGGACCGCTTGTTTCGGCTTCATGAGGTGCATGAGTCTCGCATGTTCGAAGACTCCGAAGGTGCCATCATAGACGTCACGCAGACTGTCGGAAGGCGGTGGTCGCTAAGAATCAAACTCTCAAAGGAAGTACCGCAGATCATGTTCAGAACCCACTTGCAATTTCGTTAGAATTAAAGGCGGCGATCCAGGGAATACAATCTCAGAGGATGATTGGTGCGTTCTCTCGCCTCAGGTTCTTCTATGCTTTGATATAATGGGTCCAGGACAAATAATTCTGCCTCTCCGCATAACGACTGTTGTAAATATGTCAGTCGATTAAGCATTGTGAAAACAAGACTGACAATCACCCACGACATTCATTAAACATCTCGAGACTCTGAGCTCTTGAGACCTATGGAGACCATTCCTTCAGGCTTTGCTTTCAAGTCGGATAGATCAATTACAGTATTGAGAGCAAACACGTCATTTTTGGAGATGTGTGCCTTTGTCACGCAATCGACCGCCTGAAATTCTGATCGTGGCGTGCGGCCGTGCGAATTGATTGGAATATTATCCCGATGCATCTCTTTTTTTCATTCCACGTAGTAAGGAGTGACTGCAGGACCGTATGCAAGTCAGTAATAATTAACCTGAAAGCAGAACTCACCGTGAGCGTCTGAGACAGCCACGGTGCACTAGAATTTGTCATTCCGTGTTGCGCGGTTCACGGTGTTCTACCTTCGAGAACTTGTCAGGGAAGCAGATCACGAGCAATTAAAAAGCCTTGACAGGCCTCGCATTTAGAAGCTTATGTGGTTGTGAGTGTGAGACTCCGTTCGGCGCGTTGCGAATGCCATCACAAACGTGGTTCTTTTGTGTTTACTCTTCGCACGTGGAATATGGCTCCAGAGCTCATGAACAATCAGTAATCGTAAATATTCAAAGAGTAAC
Organism: Sistotremastrum suecicum HHB10207 ss-3; assembly: GCA_001632355.1. NCBI lineage: Eukaryota > Fungi > Basidiomycota > Agaricomycetes > Sistotremastrales > Sistotremastraceae > Sistotremastrum > Sistotremastrum suecicum. The sequence goes on along the minus strand of KV428457.1, from coordinate 4,595 downwards.
TGCCAGAGAATCACGAGAGAACCTGACGGGACTTCGAGTACCAGAGTAGTGACGGTACCTTAGTACCTTGCCGCCTTTCGTTCTGGTTTTCGGATATGTGCGGCGTTGCCATATTATATGACACGGCCCCGTATCCCAAGAATCACTCATAGAGCAGAGCCAAAAGACATTTCAAGTCGCCATACTCTTTAGCAAGTATAGATGAAGAAGACCGGCCAGCTATCACTGGGTGTTCAAACGTTCAAGTGTGTTGAGTTCGGAACCGAGCGTCGGGAGCGATCGGAAGCGCGCCAACATGCCGGGATCTGCGGCTCGTTCGGCCCCACGTGGCCACGGCCCTCTCTTTTTCCCGTGAATTTGGGCCAATCACCAGTGAGCCCACAACGTTCAGTCCTCCAGGGTTCACGACCCCATTACGACTGCTTACAGTCAATTAAAACCCCTTTTATTGTGTCATCGATAACAGCCGGCATCCATTATCACAGTCGCAGAAATTTCTCGAAACTGGACGTGCGTCAGAAAGTGTCACAACTCAGAATGAAAGAGAAATACGGAAAAGGAACCATGACCTTTGCTCGTCCTTATGATACATCGAAGCGCATCCGCTCGTATGATTATGCCCCGCGCTGCTTCGTCTCGACATTTTCTGTTCTGGATCGCAATTTATTGATCCTTACCCTGATTTGCAGCTTCTGCATCGACTTGGTGACTCCGTTCTTTGATGTGCTCTTCCAGGTTCGCAGATCTTTGCCGATGACTTGCAGTCTTGACGACCGAATTGCGTGCTAGCCAGCGCTCAAGCACCGCGAGGCCGAACTACCGACGCGCCCCAGGCTGATCCCATAGACCGCCGCCAGCGATTTGAGCCCCTCTGCATCGGGAGCGCAGAACGCTGCACCAATCAAAACATTTCCGATCAGTGCCCCTTTTCTTCCCGAACCCCAGAAAGCTTCGCAACGCTCGAAAAAAAGCCTGACGAGAGCGGGTCATCGACGGAGAGCGGCGTATGGCGTGATCTCCCCAAATGTCGGGATCACACATTATGTACGACCTGGAGGAAACACATGCAGGGACGGAGAATCCATATACGGAGCTTTGGAATTTAACTTATTGAGAAGTTGAAGTCGAGGGCTGGCATTGCATGTCCGATTTGCATGGCATGGCGCTACGAAGACTGTAATGATAGATAGTAGTAATTTAGACGAAGCCTTTCCAAAATTGCGGCCGATGAATAGTACAAGCATCGAACGGCTCTACAAGAAATCAGTGACTGAAGATGTCGGACGCCCACTGAAGTCTGAACTTACAAAACAAGTTCAAATATCTGCAGCCTGTGTTCTCGCACTGTGTCGAGCTAAGACTTCCGCCAAAGAGATTCGACGGGGCTGAGCATCAACTTGCTGATGCTCATCGATCAACGGCGTCAACGCATCCACGGATGAATCAGAGAATCCTCGGGTAGTCTTCAGTTTCCGCAGCGCTAAGCCATTCGAGTTCCGGAACTCTAAGAAACTCTGCAAACGTGAGCGATTGAATTCTGTCTCGGAACAGTCAAGGCTGTCGAGGCGAGGGCACGGTATGCTCTTCTCCGGTTCTTCCGATTGCAACGCATCGAGAAGTCTTGCGAAGTCCGCTTTTTGAGTATGGACACCGATATGAGTGACCAGAGGGCAGGACCTCAAGGCATTGGTTAGATGGGATAGGGAGGGTAAAGCCTTGGCATTGAGCTCTATCAGACTGAGAGAGTTGTTGTACGAGACGATGGATGAAAATGAAATGAGATCCGTTGGATCTGATGTGCGGTCGATAGCGCGGAGTATTGTTCCAGACCTCGAAGTGAACGCGTAAGTGGTCGTCCCACGCCGTTCTTCCTTGATTCGCATCTCATCAAAAGTGGCAATTCGTGGGCCCAGGAAATCTGCAAAGGACACATCATCGTCCACTTCACGCTCGCGCTCTACTTCTGCCATGACACAAGCTGAGAAAGGGATAGTGATGTGGGCGAAGAAGTGGATCATCTCCGTGATGCACAGAGCGCATACACTCAAAGAGCGCAGATTGTTCAACGAAGGCGACCAAGGTGTGGGTTTCACCATTGTTTCGTACCCTGAGGTTTCGTTCACTATATGACAGTGCTCCAAATGAGGAAATTCCGCGAGTAGTGGGAGTAGATCTCTCGAAGTCATCGTAGTCCACGAAAAGTGAAGATCGGTCAGTGCACTTGCTTGTATGCGGGGTTTAGTCTCTGGATCACCCTCTAGCACCAGCTTCTTCAAAGCAGGCATCACGAGTAAACACGTCTTCCCTTGCTCCTGATAAGAGCACTCTGAGAGATCAAAGGTTTCAAGCATAGTGAATTCACATCCGCTGACGTGACTGCGCAGGAAATCGTCAACGCTCTGTAGTCTTGATCTCTCCCCGCTCCAGAAAATGGATAAATTGGAAATTCGGTTGGCGACTTTACGCAGGGGTTCGCCAATCCTTTCATCCAGAGACCGCTCATCGCAGTCATCGCCGATAGGGACATCAACGTCCAGTGGACGATTCCCACTGCGTGCCTCGATAAGCGAGAAGAGTTTTGGGTGCATTGGAAGTGAAACATCCGTCCACAGATCAGCAGACCCGATCGCGACGTTTCTCCATCTCGTAGATCTGGTCCATATGATGAGTATCCGAATGACCCATGAAAGATGCCATACATTGAAAAGGCCGCTGGAATATATGAACGTGTCCTCAGCTTGCAATAGCGAAGTATCTCGTGAATGAGCTCCGGTGCTAGGCGCTCGACAGGTGCCTTCTGATTGAGCTGCCATTTCATAGTTTGCATGGAGGCTGCGAAGTTCGATTCCACCTCTCGAAATGCTGTTGTAGATGATCCATCAGTATGAACTCGGTGATCAGGCTGAATTGACGTGCTTTCTTGCATCTTCATTAGTGCTTCGCTGCCTTCGCAGGAACCGTCGAGATGACGCGCCCGATCCTGACTGTAAGTGCACATTGATAAGCATAAGCTACGCAAATCATCTCATAAGGGTCAAAACGCGTACATCACCCTTGCGATCTTCTCCTTGAAATCAGCACAGACAGTCGACAGCGCTGTCGAAGTTGCCTGAGAGTTATCTTCATCCATGATAGGCGTCATACTGTAAGATTCCGACCACTTGGGATGCTGTAGGGGACAGGGACCAAAAAACAACACTGTGGCGCGAAGGTGGGACAGGTGGGGACATGGGGACACAGGATGGGACATCAGGATGAGAGAAGTGTAAAATAATATATATATTCAATAGGCACTTCGAGGGGTCATTTCAACACTATACACACACTTTCAAAGCCTCAGACATAGGCAAACAAGAAATCAAACATTTTATTCGATTTTTTACAATATTTTTGGCCTTTTCTGCCCCAAAATCCCAAGGGGACAGTAAAATTTCTGTTGGGACAAGCTGCCAGGGACAGGGGACACGGAAAATTTATTACAGGACAGGGAGACCCGAGGGGACAGGGACCATCCTAAGTGGTCGAAATTCTACAGTAATCCTTGAACTTTTATGATCCGAATGACATCAACGCAGCCTTGACGTGTTATGGACAACAGAGACGCGTCGAACAGGGAGCAAGGGGATCCAGCTCAAGAATGCTTGCGTCGATAAAGAGACGCTGGAACTCGGTATCCGGCTCCCGGTTCCGATTGACCCAAATCTGAATTAGCTGCCTAATGACAACCTTCCGAAGTGTAGCAGGAGACTTATGCAGAGATAGAGGTTCCAATACGGAGCTTTGCGATTCAATTTATCGAGAACGTGAGGAGAGATCTGACATTATATACATATACATATATATATATATATATATATATATATTGCACGGAATGACGCTACGTATTAAGAGACGGAAATGATAGATAAAAGTAATTTAGATGAAGCGTTTTCGGATCGTGGTAGATGAACAGCACAGCATAGGGCTCTAGAAGCAATCAGTTAGCCAAGATATCAAACACAAGTTGACATTCAAGCATACGAAAGAAACTCAACAGAACTTAATGAGACTTCGCTCGGGCTCGACTTGCTGATGCTCATCGATCAATGACGTCAATGCCTCCACACCTGAATCAGAGAAGCCTTGAGTAGTCTTCAATTTTCGGATCGCTAAGCCTTTCGATTTTTGGAATTCTAGGAACCTCTGTAAGCGTGAACAACTGAACTCTGTTTCGGAACAGTCAAGGCTGTCCAGGCGAGAACAGAGGATGCTCGTCTCCGGCTCCTCGAATTGTAACGCATCCAGAAGTCTCTCAAAGTCGGCTTTCTGAGTGTGCGCACCAATGTGAGTGATCAGGGACCAGGACCTCAAGGCGTCGATTAGTCTGGATAGGGGAGGTAAAGCCTTCACATTGAGGTCCAGCACAGTGAGAGAGTTGTTGTACGGGGCCACTGATAAAAGAGAATCGAGATTGTCTCGCGTGCGATTGATGCCACAGAGCGATGCTCCAGACTTCGAGGTCAAAGTGTACTGTACCATTTTGACAACGCCGGATTGTCCCATGTCCCGGAGCCTCGCCGCCGCCTGTTAAAACACAAATTTCCGTGTCCCGAGCT
>KV428456.1:0-10366 GCA_001632355.1 Sistotremastrum suecicum HHB10207 ss-3 | reverse complement strand
CGTGCATGTGATGCATTGATCTTGGCACCTAGGCTAGTTCATGGGAAAGTCATCAGTGCACCTGTCCTCCCCTTCCTCTACCATGATTTCAAAGATTGGCTGGCCAATCTCATGTCACGTCCTGGCATGGAAGATGCCATGGATAAGTCTTGGATAGAATCTGAGGAGAGACGCAAACAGGGCATATGCACAGATATTCTGGATGGCACTGTCCTATCTACCTTCAAAGGACCAGATGGCAAAACTTTGTTTTCTGTTGGTTCTGGAGAAGCACGTTATGTCTTCAGTCTCTGCATTGATTCCTTTAACCCAAGGCTCAATAAGATTGCTGGTAAAAGTGTATCATGTGCCATCATCTCCATGATATGCTTGAATCTCCCACACCAACTCCGCTATAAGAATGAAAACATGTTCTTGGCTGGTATTATCCCTGGTCCCAAAGAACCACCTACCACAGGGATTAATCATTACCTCTCTCCCCTCATTGATGATTTCCTGGTGCTTTGGGATCCAGGTTATCAGTTCTCTTGCACTGCCCAGTGTCCCAATGGGAGAGTGGTCAGGTGTGCTATTCTTCCACTTATCTGTGACATGCCTGGAGCCAGGAAAGCTGGAGGACTGGGTGCCCTCAACCATACCAAATTTTGCTATATGTGTCACTGTTCTGGTAGGGAAGACCTCCAGAGAGTTGACTATTCCAACTGGGTTCCTAGGACAGGAGATGAAATCAGGAAAGCCTCCCAGGATTGGAAAAATGCTACTAGCAAAACAGCACAGGATAAAGTCTTTGCTGAGCATGGTGTTAGGTGGACAGAGCTACTTCGGCTGCCTTACTGGGACTCCCGCCGTTTCATTGTTGTGGATGCCATGCACAATCTCTACCTGAACCTTGTGAAGCATCATTTCCGTGTTGTCTTAGGCATGGACATACAGACAGGGACAGATGAAGAGGATCCAGATCATGATGGCCACATTGAAATCAGTGTGACCCCAGTGGTGCCTGATTATGTCAAGACATGTCGCTATATTGACACAATCAAAAGATGGATATTTGATCAAGACCATGTCAACATTAAAGCTTGTACAGTGGCAGCATGGGATTGGGTTTGCAGGGATCTTGCTCTTGGGGTTGAGAAATCTACCAAGAAAAAACCTTATCAGGAGGCCCTTATGACATATGTAAGCCTTTGCCTTGTGTATGTTGAACTTTACTTAATGATAACAGAGCCAGACTCACACAGCCTACCTCAGTGTTGCCTCTCTTGCATTGCCTTCAGATCAAGATCCTGTCCCTGTCCCTGAGCCTACCAGATCATCTCCTTTGTCCAAAGGTGATGTAGAAGCCATCAGGAGAGACATACAAGAGTTGGTTAAACCCTCCTGGGTTGGTTCATTACCTAAGGACCTGGGAAGCAAAAAACATGGAAAGCTGAAAGCTGATCAGTGGAGAAGCATTGTCACTATCTTTCTTCCTATTACTCTCATTGAGAGATGGTCCACTAAGAGCAGGTCTTCTGAGGATTCAAGGAAACAACAGATGCTGGACAACACAATGGACCTTGTGAATGCAGTGATTATTGCATCCAAGAAGTCTCTCACAAAGGATGACTGTCTGGCTTATCTGGATCATATGACCAGATATCTGACTGATCTCAGGAGACTCTATCCTCATCTTAAGTTGAGACCAGTTCATCATGCTGCACTCCATTTGAGTGAATTCCTGGAAATGTATGGTCCTGTTCATGGGTGGTGGACTTTTCCCTTTGAACGTCTCATTGGGTTGCTTCAGAAAATCAATACCAATGATAAACTTGGTTTGTCAATTTTCATGACTACTTTTCATCTACTGATTTGGATTTAGGAGAAATGGAGGAAACCATGCTGCACACTTTCATTGCATCATCCAACATGAGAAATATTCTCACAAGCCCTCGCCTTCCTCCAGCTCTCCAACACTGCAAAACCATGTTTCATGACCTTCTCCATATCACAGCAAAGAACAGTCTAGCAACAGAGATGTTATCTGAGGGTTTCACTGAAGATGAGCCTGAGATCTCTGATATGAAATTCCAGACCATGGATAGAGCCACAATCAAGGCTTTGCAGGTTTGCAACCCTGGACTGCTCAGTCAAAGAGCTCATTTCTATGACCGCTTTGAGAGAGGGCCTCTGCAATTTGCTACTGCTAATGCAAATCTAGGGGACAGTTTGGTGTTTCTTCAGAACTCAGAAAAGAGTCTCTCCTTCCCAGCATCTATTCAGAAACTATTCCTGGTGGAGGATGACCCAAGCCAAACAACATATGTTTCCTTTTTGCGTTATACTCCCGTTGCAAACAATCAAGATGATCCATATAGCAGATATCCTATTTTTGGAGCTAAACTTTGGTCCAGACATTTATCTCCATCACTTGAAGTGAAACCCATCAGTTGTGTCTTAGGACACTTCACACTTAAGTACTTTTCTCAGGATGCTGTAGTGATTACTCCTATTTCTAGATAGATTTGTATGTATGTAATAGTGGTATGTGTGTTACAGAGAGATCAGCATCCTCTCAGACAAGGGGAGGGAATCACCAGATCCTTGGCCAGATCATCAGTAACTAGTGATGCCAGCCGCGTCTCCCAGTCAACGGTTTTAGAACATGCAAAAGAATTTGAGAAAGATACACCTTCCCGTGGTTTGAAAGTCTTGCTGGATATCATGTATGTACTTTGAAAGTGCTTGATGCATCTTACGAGGGCTTGAACGTCGCTAGCGCCACCTCTCCTATTGCTGAAAGCTTATTGATTGCGGCTAGCGGTTCCTTGCACTTATCATACAATGAATCAGGATTCGATTTGTATTGATATTATCCTCGTAGCTATCTTATAGGAATTACATCGTATTAATGCTCTACTGCCAGTTGCCGTCCGTCCTGCCCGTATCCGAATCAGTCTGCGTACAGTGATGATAGGCAAGCATACCTTTGAGCCTGGCTAAACTTTCTTATTCCTCCTCGATGTCTCCGATGTCTTCGACTTCCGTCCTCGCTTAGCGACTGGCTCGTCTTCGTCTTCATCGTCATCGTCGTCCCGATTATCGCCTTGAGTCCCCTCGACATTGTTGTCCCGTTCTTCGCTTTCAAAATCCGACTCAACGCGCCTTCCCCTTCGAGTATGTGTAAGCCGTGTTGCAGTGATTGCTTGGCGAGCCCTCTGACTGTTCGGCGGAGGAGAAAGAGAGGAGGTATCTCGAGATGGACTACTAGTAGCTTGAGGAGGTGTGTTGTTCAGTTGTCTTCCGTGAGCGCCGTCAACAGCGTGTGTCTGGTTGCCAGTTTCATTAACGTTTCGGTCTTGAGTTGTCGCCGGTAGTTGGTCAGCTTGCGGGATCGAAGGAGTCGTAGAGCCAGTGGCGCCAGGTGAGCGTCGTGGAAAAGACAAACTAGCGATTGTTGAGGAGGCGAGCGTTGAGGAGGATCTTGTCTCAGGTTCAGCCTGAATCGTCAATTGCCCGGTAGTGGATGGTCTTGCTGATCGAGGTACGTATTTGATGTTATCAAAAGGAGAGGTGGTGGCGGCGTGTTCGCTATCGCTGTTAGAGTCTTCATCCGCCGAGTTGATGACCTCGCTTTGTCGCTGGTTAGAGAAGTACATTGTGCGGGAAAGCGACACGCACGTTTTATACCACTTTAACAAAACTTCCAAAAATTCAACCCTCGATTGATCCGTCAACCACCCTACAATGTAAGCATAGAAATCAGGGGGCTTGATAGGTTCGTCATCTGCTCGGACCGTCGAAGAGAGACAAAAGCGGGCCTATACTCAATCAGCGACAACCCATGAGGCGAATGTAAGATCGACTCACTATCATTGCGCAATAAGCAAGAGCTCGGACGTTGAAAACGTGTTCGGCTATCTTTCCACTAGCGTTGAAAGACTTATGTCGTCCGGAGATCAACTTGCGAACCGCCTACAAGATCGGTGAGCATATATACAGCAATGATAAAATTGTCAACGCACCGCGACCAGTATTTCACCCTCGAATGCTCCAGAGTAAGGGTCTTGCTTGTTGAACTCTCCATTCCTCCACAAGAAGCAAGGCAGGGACTTAGTCGGGAGTCGCGCTCCGGGGAGTTGATACTCCTTCTGCACCCTATGTGCTGTCAGTATGCTTGATGATATAGACAACCGTGGCGTACTCACTCAATGTCGGCAGGATCTTCCTCGATAGACAATATTAGCTTCAAAGTGGCCGGATGTCGCGCTCCCCACTCTGACTTCTTCTTGATGTCCAGCGCTGGGGTGAAGGCAATGACTTTACCGTCGACGAGTATTTGCTTGATGTCGCTGACATCACAAGATCCTGCCTCCTTTGACCTTTATCAAGCTGATGTAGGTCAGTGATCGGTTCTATCATGATCGGATGCATCTCACCATAGCCATATATGCTATCAAGTCCTGAGCTCTCTTAGCATCCGATTGTATCTTGCGAAAGGGTGCAGAGTTGGCGTCCAGGAAATCAATGATGTCCAGTGTAGCCCTAGTGCGTTTGTCTACATGTATTTTGGCAACGAATCTAAATACGTTAGATCAAAAGCCACGGAGTGTACCGGTACTACCGGTTGGGATGTCGGATATATCCCTCAGGTAGGTCTCGCTTTTACTGTGAGCCCATTGCTGAATTACATCCACTACCTGTCAGCTCCCCGAAGAGATTCAAGACTTCATGAAATATGTATCGGGGAAGCCAGCAAAACAAGCATTGCTCACTCATTGTAGGAGAGAACTCTATCAAGCAGTTCTGCTGTTACTGTTCGACGATCAATTTGCGGAGGCGTACGAACATGGTATTGTACTCAAGATGGAGTAAAAGGTCGAGTATTCCCTCGTGTGTCAACATGGTCTGCAGACTATCCCGAAAAGTGAGTATCCGTCGATAATGCATATCACTAAACGCTCAATGTTCATCAGGGCCTTCTTGTCAACAATCCGTGAAAACGGATGATGTCCACGCCCTCGGTGTTTCGTAGAGAAGGAGAGTATACACAAATTTAGTAGCGCAAGCGACCAAAGAACGAGGACTACGAGAAAACGTCGTGACAATGACTGGCGATGGAATCTCATCAAGAAATGTTGACATCATCTTTATAATCTCGGACACGCACTCACTGGTGCATTTGTCAAGAAGTTACTGGATCCGTTCTCTCTGACGCCCAATGAGGTACGCTGATTTAGAATACTGTCACACATATTCTCTTGTTCTGATTGATGCCATCTAGAATGCGCTTTCAGCTAGATTGCATCACTTGGGATTTGATTTTCACGATATTCTTGTAGTTGACCTGCTACATGAAGTTGAGATCGGCGAGTGGAAAGGTCTTCTGTCTCACATGATACGAATGTTTTATTCTTACGGTGACGAGGCTGTAGAAGAGATGAATGCAAGGTAAGCTTGAACATATCAACATATGTCTTGTAGGACTGACCATTCTGTAGATTTCGTGCCGTGCCAACGTTTGGGACAGATACAATTCGACAATGTCCGAAAAATGTGGCCGATGGGAAACACCGAGCTGCGAGGGACTTTGAAAACTTACTTCAAGTAAGACGATCATCCTAAGCGCAAGCAGACTAACTTAGTCCCATAGACATCGCACGCAGTCTTTGAAGACATGTTTGGTCCTGAACACTCCGAGTCCATCTCGGAGCTTTTATATGTCGCAGCGGAATGGCATTGTTTGGCAAGACTGCGTATGCACACTGACTCCACGTTGTAAGATCTCGTGGCCGTCACTGTAGAGCTCGGCAATCGACTTCGAAAATTTGCCGAGAAGATAGCCCCGGACTTTGTCAGAGGAAACACCAGCCGAAGCAGCAACTCGAGCACGAAGACATGCTGCCACATGAAAAGATCGACAGAACCCATCTCCACATCGTCGGCAAGAAAAGCAAAGGTGTATCATCTGAACAGATACAAATTACATACATTGGGTGGCTACGTCGACATCATTTGCGAATTTGGGACCACGGATTCCTATAACACGCAGATAGTGAGTCTCTACGACTGACCTATGACCAGCTAAGACTTTGGTACAGGGCGAAGCCCGACATAGACTGAAAAAACAAGCCTACCGCAAGGCGAACAAACGAGACTTCGGATTGCAGATCATCAAGCGCGGCAACATTCAAGAGAGCCTGCTCATTATTGAGCAGCGTGTCAAAGAATGGAAGAAAAAATTCTCAACTCACCGAACTCCATCCTCTCCCCCGACTGTTGATGCCGAACCAAAATCGAACGAGTAAAACTCCGAACCGGAGATCGACGACTAAAAAAAGATACACACTAGCACGAAACCCCGACGCATCAATCGGTATAGGCACCATGCAAGAAAAGTATAGCGAAGACCCATGCATGCAAGTGAGTGTTCTTTACCTTAAAATTACCCGCAAACTCAATTTCACATGAAAGCATTTCAACGTGATGCTTTTTGACTATATTTTGTGTAATTTCCGTGGTGTGCGATATCAAGTCGACGGTCCCCGGTATCCATCCCACGAAGCTACGAAACTGCGCATTCGAGGAGATAAGATCCATACACACAACACTCTTCGATTGCACTACACTACCTATGATGTCCGAAGAGCAACCAATTTCGTCAAGTCATACCTGAAGTTCTCAAGCACCAAGATTCAGCACCAGACGGACGGGAATCAGAACCGGTCCACGATCATGCTGTCAGCCTACGACAAGGACGACAATCCAAAACCAAACTCTTTCTGGTATGCCAGAGTCCTCGGTATATTCCATGTCTATGCTCGAGACATCTACGGATCAAGCGAAGACTTTGAACGGATCGATATCCTTTGGGTTCGTTGGTTTGGTCAATCTTTCGATCACACGTTACCACTACCATCACGATCTGCTCGAGCCCCCCTAACGATGTGCTATTGATGACTCGCTGACTCGCTGACACTATGCTATTGATTGACTTGTCGATCATACGATGGTGAAGTCCCATTTGTGCCCACGACTCGCCTCTGTTGCCTTGCTAATGTCCTACCTGTCCTTCCTCTTAACATCCCATACTTCGTTCAATGATGCATCACCCGTTCCATGCCATTGCCTCATCTTTCAGGCCAAGCTGATGATCTTGTCTCACTCTGTCATCCACCCTCTCTTCGTCCCTTCTGTGCCTGCCAGTCGCTGCTTTTCCTTCTGATACTCGTCCGCTTCGTCTGATCGGTTCACTTACGGTCTCCGTAATGTCTCTGATCCTTCTCCGCGCTAATCTGCATACCCATCACTCCTTTTCGCTACCCCTCGACGCTATAGCCATGGCCCGTACACTTCGCCGAATTACGACATTCCCGCTATAGCCCATTTTGTCAAGTTCATGATCCTGCGTCCCCTCCTCTAGCTTAGGGTTTCGTTGGACGATGATCGTGGACGTGCCTGGCCAATCGCCCTTTATGGGATTGGATTCCCACCTTCTTTTCTCCTCTCTCCTGCCAAAGCTCTGTACTCCCACCTCTCTCCAATATTTGTCCGCTTGCTTGTCTTCCGTGTTCCGCGTATGCCGTTGCATAATGCACTCCCTAGAGTCCCTTATAATCCTTGCCACGATCGAGATTTTTCTATCGCTGTTGGTCTGTCACCATGTCATCTGACGCCCCTTCCGCTGAGCGTGCAGACGAGCCCTCAGCGAGTCTGCACCTGTATCCGGGTTCTTTCGCTATCATGAAAGGCGCACGTTGACGATTTTTGACTCATCGCACAAACCCATCGCATCCCTGTTGCTACACGTCGGCGAGCTATGTTTTGCTGTTATGGAATATATCAGGTTTGGTCACTGCGCAACTGGCTCTGGTTCACATTGCGATGCTTTCTCCGTGGCCTTGCTAGCTAAAAAGGACTCGCTCCTCTTCTATTTTTCTGCTTATACTACTGTCATTCTGCTCAACGTACAATGATTGGCGCTGCTTCTCTCCGAGTGACTTGATAGTTGCTTCGCTGACTCTGTCTGTGGCTGTTAATCGCCATGGAATTTACGATATCTTGGCCGGCAAAGACGCTATTTATTCCTATGGTCTTCAAGTGTTCACTCTTCTGACTGGCATGTCACTGACTTCTGTGATTTCTTTGGTGCGGATAATGGCAATCAGATTATTTTTCACTCTGGCCCCAAAGTTGTTGCTCGCTTAGTCACTGATCACGGTCCTTGTTGTGATAGAACCTGGGTCTAGTGGAATGAGATACCGCGTATAGCATACTCGTTGGATTGAATATTTCAACAATATACTTAAGTCGTCCAAGGACGAGAGTTGATGCAAGAGGAGGGGACTCAGGCGCGCAAGCACCGCTACCATCCTGTATAGTACGAAAGTGACTATGATGATGACTCGTCGCTGTACTACTACCATGTGCTTTTATATACCCCTTTCGACCTCCTCTTGGGACTTCTCTCATGCCCTGCCCTCTAGCCTCTGCTGCCTGCGCATATTGCACACGTCCTCGCACGTTTTGACATGTTCAAGATCTCCGACCGATTGGATACGACAGTGTATCGGCCAGTTTTAAGGACAAAATGACTGGGTTCGGCGAAATCAGGCGGCTTCCGGCCTGATCCCTACGGATCAGTTCTGATCAGCCGTGTTCAGCCGTGTTCAGGCCTGAACGCGGCTGAAGTGCTTTTTGCAACCTGTGTCTCGCTTGTCTCTCATGCCTGAGCACTTTGACCACTTTGACACCTGAAACCTCGGTGTATTTTTCGTGTACCAAACAACTTGCCTGATCAGGCCTGAACACCCCTGAACGAAATCTCGAACCGACGTCGTCCTCACGCCTGATCCTGCCTGAGAACCCCTGAACAGGCCTGAGTCTTTTTGGCCTCTGTCTGGTTCCATGCTCCCCGTTCAGCCCTGATCATGCCTGAACGCGCCTGAATTTCGCACTGACTGACGCGCGGTTCGTTCAGGCCTGAGCATGCCTGATTAGCATATTCCGGCCTTCTCAACGTTCCGAAATCCGATGCTTCCGCTGGGCACGTCGAGACTCTACCACACTCTATTCCTGCCCTCTCATGGCCAACATCATCCTTCAAAACCTCGTCGACACGTTCCATATACTCTCAGATCGCGTCCGCATCGCCCTGCGCACTCAAATAGGCGATCGTCGTCGCCTTCTGCAGGCCCGATCTGACGTTCTCGAGTATGCAGCGGCGGCAGACATGGTGCGTACGCTGATTTATTCTCATTACTCCTGTTTCTCTGATGTGTGCGATGCCATCCCTCAGCATCGTCATCTATTCACTCCGCAGGATCTTCGACAGCTTGAACAAAGCTTGACCAACATGGTCCAAGAACTCGATTCCGCATCCACCCGCTCTGCAGAGCCTCCAGATCATCCACCCCCCGCTGTCGCCACCTTCATCTACACTGGCCGTCCGGGTCGTCCTCGCATCCACATAGATCCCACCTTCCTCGCGTTCGCACTCGACATCCGTGGGCCAACTGGCCTCGCCAACGACGTCATTCCATGTCGCCGCGCTCTTGACCTCGGGCTGGTTGAACCTGGAGTACCTGTTCATCAGAGAATCCAAGACCCTCAGCAGCCGGAAGCTCCTCCCACAGACGTCTGGATTTCCTCGACCTCTTAGGTCTCCACCCTCACTGACAACGAACTCGACCAACTCGTTGCTGAAGCCTTGGAGCTCTTTCCAACCTTCGGCAACCGTCTTTTGAAAGGGTACCTCGCATCCTACGGTCATCGCGTCCCAGCTACACGCATCACGCAGTCTTACCTGCGAGTCTATGGCATCCCTCCTCGCTTTGGCCATCGTCCTATCGAACGTCGAATTTACTGGGTCCCTGGCCCAGACTTTCTCTGGCATCACGATGGCCAACACGGTAAGTCTTTCAATGCTCTTCTACTTTGACTCCTTCTCATTCTGCATGCCTAGGCCTCATTCGATGGAAGTTTGTCATCCATTGCTTTATCGATGGCTATTCTCCGTACGTCGTTGGCATTCAGGTCAATGACAACAACAAAGCCGCCACCGTCCTTGACCTCTTCCTCAGTGCTGTGAACACCAAGGGTGTTCCAAGTCGTGTTCGTGGGGACCATGGCACTGAGAACGAACACGTTGCGGAATGGATGACTGCTAATCGCGGTGCCAATCGAGGCTCGTATATCTGGGGCAGGTGAGTCACCAAGCTTCCTCCATGGCTTTATTCTCAAGAACGTACTGCAGGAGCGTCCACAACACCCGAATCCAACGCCTTTGGTATGATGTCACCAAAAATTTTGGCAAGAAATGGAAGAATTTCTTCAAGGATCTCGAAGTGTATGAGGGACTCCATGCAGAAAACCCGGTCCATATCTG
>KV428455.1:0-10455 GCA_001632355.1 Sistotremastrum suecicum HHB10207 ss-3 | reverse complement strand
AAGCTTCTAAGTAGAGTGGGGACCATGCGGGCGTGCGGAGCTCCTTCCGGGGCCTTTGGATTCATGCCCCACACAGCCACAATGACTGTCAATGAGTCCTACTGATGATCTATGTACTTTCCCCCATTGCTAGTCACAATCCATTAAAAGATTCAGATGAGGCTGATAATGACAACATTGGGACTGGGGTGTATCACGCTTTCCATTAGTAGCATCATTTGAGTCCCGTAATGGAATGGACGCCTAGCCTAAGCGGAGTTTGAAATATTTCCTAATTAGGCAAACCCACCTCGGCTAAATCGATATACGGACCCACCAGACCTTTGAAAAAGACTAATAAATTGATGATTTATGGATGGATCTATTTAACTCCGGACACACCAATACGCGCGACGCTCGCGTCAGAAACCTAACGTCGCTATCCCTCAAGAGGGAGCATTGCATACTACGTTCGATTATGGCGTACCAGTAGAACAGACCTTCGGTCAGGACGGCATCGAGGAGTGCGTATGTTCAATAGACTGTGTCGCCTGTAAATATGCTAGGTGGGGCGAGATCTTAGTTTCGGGTGAACAAAAAACAAAGAGCTACTCACACAAAATGACCCTTTCCGATAATATCAATCGACCATTGCGCGTAGTGCTTCTCCAAGCGACATTACCGTAAAATGGGGACTGGAGAAAAAGCTGTTAAGACCGTCGCAGCTTCAATCCTTGAGCGGGGAAGCCGTCTCGTGCGCTGAGAACAGGATCCGCGAGCTTCGCTATCTCTTGACTGCCTTTTTCGTAAAAAAACCGGGTATAGAAATCATCGGAGCCGGCCATGCCACGAACCTCGGGGGTGAGAGGTGAGCTGTTGACGATCAAGGCAAAGTTTGAGGGGTGATCGGACTCGCGAACCGCACGACTTTATGAATGCGAACCCCTCTTGAGGGGGGTCGTCGTATGACGTCATCATGTTCGACTCTCCGGGAGCATTCGGCCGAGGTGGGGACCTCAGTAGGAGAAATAATCTCTGTCAACCACGGATAGATATATTAACGGTAGATGTATCTAAGGGAGGCTACTGATGAAGTAATACACGAAAGAGATTGATTTGGCTGCCAAAGCAAGTCAGTACGGGATGCAGTCAGAGTGAGGTGGACGTACGATGGCTGCTATCGGCACTGAATGCACACTGTTTTGATACCCATCAAGAGAGCCATCCAGCTTGAAGACGACCCCCTGATCCTACTGAAGTTGATGCGCCAATCTAGCAAGGAAAGGAATATCGCGACACGAATGGAATCGATTTCGGGACCCCAAAATCGTCCATGCGTGAGGAATATGGTAGCTTTAGACGTTCTCGCCGAGCGAATGAAAGGTATAACTCATCGTTTGACCGTTTGAAGGATGCCGCGATACCGTGGGGAGGCCTCGAGTATCCGACAGCGATGGAGCAGACTCTGGGCCCCCAAAGTCGTCCATCGTGAGTGATATGTGAGAGTTTGAGAGCCGGATCTCGAGACCTATCGTCTTCGTTAGAGCGATCCAAGTCGAGACACGACCACGACACGACTTACCGGGTCACGGTAAGAGGCAGGTCAAGAGATTTGAAACTCCGCTAAAGCGCGTCTTTCTCACCCCTCCGCTCGCTCGGTATTGACTCGTAGGTGACCGAGCTCTGGAAGATTTCTGGTACTGATCGACTCCTCAATGCTCGCGCGACCGTGTCCCAGCTCACGGAGATCATTATCGACAGAATCGAGCGAAAGAGCCAGGTGAGTGAGCCCTTTTTAAATCAGTCGGGCGTCGCTGATTCTGTTCTCTCTATCAAAGCTATTTCTTCATCCAACATCACAGTTGTGTTCTCGCCTGGTGGGGGGCCTCGCCTGGATTCTTGAATACCTTCTGTCTATCCGTGAAGAACGTCCATTCAATCGTCGAGGATAACCCGCGCCTCAAAACGAAGTTATATCGAGGAATCTACAGCAGATAACCTTGTCTGATGTCGCATCGGTATGTTAAAACTCTCTACGCATCAAAAATACATCTCTGAGACAACAAATACAGCTATCATGACCCTGGGCCCAAAGTGCGTGCTCGTCGCCGCGAGAACTGGCGGAACTCAAGACGCCTCCCTGGCCTTGGGCATGCCCTCCATCATGGACCCATCCCATCGTCGACTTGGGCATTCCTGTCCTTGTGCCGACGCTGTCTTCCGCTGGCCGCCTTCCCGTAGCTCGATGGGTATGCCCAACATCCGTTGGGAGTTCCCAGAAGACCGATTCTTCATGTTCCGCGTCGAGAAGGATATATTCCCGCATTTCTTTAGTATTGGGGACTACAGGTTCTGTTGTCGGTGCTTGAGCCTTTGCCTACGAAGGAACGAGGCGTTTCGGCCTCACTTTGTAGTTCTTGTCAATCACTCTCGATGGTACGTAGTATACGTAGTAACACTGAATAAAATTTTTTGATGGGTCGTGATATTGCCTATCTGTTCTTCAAAACGACTCCGCATATGATTGAAGGAGGAAGCGGATAGCAATCTGCCTGGCCTGAGTGTTGCATGACATCGATATATTCATCTCCGAATATTACTCTATCATATTCTATCGATCTACGGCTCTTCTATCACACTCTCTCCATTGCCCATTCGCCTTCATCAGTCACCCATTTATCAGCGAAATATCCAGCATTTCATTCCTCCTCCATCTGGTCATCACTCCAGATTCTTTCTCCATTTATTCATTGGTCTACAGCGAGATACAAAACGTGTATATTAATCCTAGAATAAGCCCTGTATCTACATCTCGAAAGCAATAAACTGTTCCACTCATTTAACCAAATCAAATCAAATGACCAATCCCCTGATCTCGCCAATTCACTCCAACACTGAGCACAGGATCATGCACTTTGATTGCCGGAGTCGTTTTGTCGGCATGGAAAGATTGAATACAACAAACTGTGTGGCGGTCTTGAACCTGGGAGATCCACTGGCAGTGTTGACTTGGCTACAGAGCAACAAAAAGAAAGCCTTCCGCTAAAGCCGACATAACGGTGATAAAATAATGGTATGACCGAAAAGGACGTATAGAATGACCTCATTTAGGTGCCCGCGCCCGATAACATGAACCCTCTCCACGTTTTTCCACTTCGTTCCAAAAGGGGAGGAGGGGACTTGAAGATCGCGACGTCCAACTTCATATCCGTGCTATAGATCGGGGAAGAACCGGCTCTGGGACCCCAAAGCCGTCGACCCGTATCGAGTACTCCAGCGACAGCATCTCCTACAGTGATCCAGGTGCGATCCGCCATCTTCCATTCAGGAACTTGAGGATTATATTCATGTGGTATACGAAAGAGAACCGGGTCTGGGTCCCCAAAGCCGTTGACTTCATATCGAATATCACAGCTGGATCATGTCACACAGGGAAATCCAGGCACGATCCACCGACTTCTGGTCTAGAACTTGAGGATCACGAGCGTTGAGGACTGTATTCATGTCGTAGATTAAAGAAGAATCGGCTCTGGGATCCCAAAGCCGTCGACTCCATACCGGTACCTCAGTGACAGCATATCCGATATTGATCTAGGTGCGATCCATCGTCTTCTGTTCTAGAACTTGATGATGATGATTGCTGAAGGATGTAGTCATGTCGTAGATTAGAGAAGAATCGGCTCTGGGACCCCGAAGCCGTCAACTCCTATCCAGTGTCAGCCCACCTCTTTGTGGTACCGTGGTTGGCGCCGGTCAGACTTCGAGAGCACAGTCTTGGTCGAGAGTGAGCGCATGGCAGAGAAAAAAAAGACTTGGTAGGGGTCGAACGAGGCCTTCATCGAGCTTGAAGGTCGCTGGATGTCGAAAATACGGCGGTCGTGGACGAGTCGTAGAGGAGCCGGAAATCGCCGAGACGGGCGTCGTAGATTATCTCGCACCGTAGAGGACCGTAAAATGCGATCAACTCGCCTCTACGGGCTCTATAATTCCTATACATATGTGTTTGTGCTCAAAATAATATATTATACTTCATTGCGAGATACAAGAAATAACCATCCAATCGATCTCGAACTACGGTCGAATCTGCAAGCATACCGAGAGAGACAATTTGCGCCTCGAAGGCGAAAGACATAATCTTGATATGCACAGAACCGAATCTGCTGACGCTCCGGGAGCGTGGTCGTGTCGTCGGCGGAGGCCCAACCGACTTCAGTGCTATTTCCGAGAGCGACACCTTCTTCTTCAATATGGCCCCGTGCCACGTCAATCAATCACTTTTCCGATATTCGCTTCTTATCTCCGAGAAGATTGAAGCCTTGACGGTAATATCTCTTTGGCCGGTGCATTCTGAATCCATATTCAAGAAGTAGCGCATCTCACAGGGTAACGCGCTAAGAGCGATCGGCAATTTCTTTTCGCCTTTCTACGCCTCGCACTTCCAAAGCTTCCGCTGCTCGGCGAAATCGATAGATATGCCGAATGAACTAGGTTCTGTCTAAGATACGCGTTGTCGGTGGAGGTCTGGTGTGAAAGCGTGGAAGTAGAAGGTGTTTGAGTAAGGCTGTAATCGGTGGTTGACGGGTTGATAGAGGGGGCGCACTCGTATCGTGTGACACAATGTCAAGCTTCCAAATAAAAGCAAGAGTTTTCGGAAACAAAAATCGGAAACACGAAACGGCCAGATGAACACCGTCATAGTTTGGAATAACCAGAGACACGAAAACTCATAGTCGTACTACTACCACGTTCCTCACCGCTTTCATTTCGAGATTTTCAACCGCTCAACCATTTCTCCTAGGTCTTCGTCGTCAGCGGAGCCTCCCTTTTTCTTCGTAGCCGCTCGAGATTGATGACTGGGAGCCGGAAGTTCTATGACGAATGAAGGAGTTCTACGAGTTGAGGTCGACTGTCCTGCTTGACGCGACGATGTCCGATCGATATCTGTGGCCGTAGAAGTGCTAGCCTTAGCGTTGTTCCTCGCGATATCAGGCCAGGTGCAATCGCTGTTGAGGACGATGAATTTTCGGTTGAGATCCTCCAAGCGAATACCCTTCCCAGATTTATGTTCTTGGGACCAGTGCGTGTGCATGGAACTCTTGATGGGGGTTGAAAAGGCTCCCAATGGATATACAATGCCCGCGTTCGCGCCACAGTTGAGAACCGGACAGATCCATTCGTCTGACACCGGATCTCTGTTCTGGGTATGTTTTTTCCCTGAGAATTTTTGTCAATAGAAATTTCATCAAGTCGTCGGGTGCATACCTGAGACGACGATTTCTCTCGTCTTGGAGTGTAAATTCTTCTTATGTACGGTTGCCCCTGAGTCCTTAGTAGAGAATTTCAAAATTCAATTTTCGTTTTGATTTCTCACGATAGGTTACCTGATGAGTTTCTCCGAGGCCGCATTTTCGGTTCAGCGAAGTCGCTCGAAGTTTCATTATGTCAGATCCCGATCTTGTAGTGATCAAATATTAGTGAGACTCTACGGCTCTGAGCTCTCCATACTGCGTGTTCGCTCTTCTCGTATGCTTTGTAGTTTTTAGAGTCGCTCGAGGCTTCTTTGTGAATTAATCGTTGACGGAATTGAAGGAATTGCAAAGACTTGATAGGAAGAGTCGGAAGCCCCAGGAGCTTCGAGATGACATTTTTGGGTTACAGGAACGCTGTTCCCAATTTAAGTTTTGCCCTCGTCTCGTCTGTTTCCAGCCTCATCAAGTTTAATTTCATCTCGACACGTCCTCTGTGTTGAGCCTGTGACTGTCTCAGTGATTATTCCTCGCAAAAAAAAAAATCCGCTCGAGCGCTAAGCCGCAGTTTGGTCTATTATCTTGACATTTAGCCTTTGCACTATTGCAGTCGTTGCTTTTGGTTCTTGCCTCGGCTACATGTATACTGTTTCTTAGATTGCATTAAATCCTTTATTTACCACAGACAGAAGAGTAGGAATATGCTGCTAGTAGCGCACCAATAAGATACTTGACAAGAATTCCGCATTCAGAAATCACCGTACCGCTATCACTCAGCCGATACCCTACAGAGTGATAGATGGATGTGTATATCCAGCACAGCACCAGTCAGGGCAGGACTTATTGATTCAGCGCTTAGCAGAACTTTGATGACCTTGTTGAAGAAGCATCGTGCATTCATGTGTTGATTGAGATCGCCAGGATAATTGGATACCTGGAACGACACTCGATACTGTACAAAGCAATGAGGAGAAACATACTTTGTCCGCGAGTAAGGAAGTTTCGATGGTGGGCTTCATGTTGTGCTTTTTCTTGCTGGACTGACCCAGTACGGTAGACTAGACGCGCTGAGAGCTAATTGATCCATAGGACAGGTGCTGGCAATTACTTGATGTTAGTGCCGTCGATATCAGTAGTCATGCAAACACGCGACAGAAGCTTTGGGGAAGTCAGTCCCTGCTAGCAAAGGTAAAACCGTAGTCAGCTCACTCCTTGCAGATCACCCACGTCTCTTAAATGATTCATCCAACCCTCAGCTGAGATGATTTGATGTCGCACGCGGCCCCTTAAGGCTCAGAGGAAAGAAACTTGCTTCATCAGAGATTACGGTGTGTTCCAGTCTGCATGTCAGCGACGAGGCATAAAGATGTAGAACGCGACTCACGTTACTCTCGTACGATGATGCCTTTGAGGAGTCTAGTTTGGAACTATCCCGTGCTCTAATCAAGATTCCGTGGAGAGCTCGACGACTGGCTCGTTCAGTGAGGTTCGTCGCCTCGGCAGTCGCGGCCATCTTCATCATCCGTCTCATCGTCACAAGCATTTTGAGAGCTAAAATGTGGCGTACAGACATAATAGTGGTGGTGGGAATCCAGGCTGTTGAGGTTTTGCGGTCGAATGAGCCGGATTGTCGTTCAGTTATGGTAGGAGTAGGCTGGTGAAGCAGCTCTTTCGCCAGGTACGTATTTTGCTGTCGTTTGTTTCAAATTGTTTGCAGGTCGGGACTTCTTCAATGCCGCAGGATAGGTTGTATCGCATATCTTCTCAAACGTGATTCAAATATATGAAGGTCAAGAGCTCCGCCATAGCCCACGAGAGTAGACACGAAGCAGAGAACAGCAGAGCAAGATCAATCGCAGAGAAGTGCTTTCGAACTCCGCCGGCCGGCCTGACCTTCTTTGAGGTAAACGCAGACCATCTGGATCAGGCTTCCTCTTAACCCAGGAATTGGCCTCGGTGAAACTCGTCGGGTAACCTATCGTGAGAATCGAAAACGAAAATTGAATTTTGAAATTCTCTACTAAGGACTCAGGGGCAACCGTACTTATGGCCGTCCAAACTTCCTGTGATTGGCCATCGACATTCCTTACACTTCAACGGCGCCTGTGACTCGCCGACTACCTCTGTACCCGATAGCTCCATACCCTGAGGATGGCCATCCGTGTCGCTCCCGAGATCTTGGGTGGACTAGGTCAGGGAGGCATGATGGGAATCATGATGAGAACGTACTGATTTCTGCGACGGTTTCAATGGGGAATCCAGGTGAGATTTCAGCGTCATACTGTCCGAAACCATTAAAGGCAGACTCCGATGCTCGAGCATAAGAAAGAGGGCCAGGACGAGTCGGCTGCGCACTCGAGATCAGCCTGGGCTCCGTAATGACCCTCGTCATCATATCCTGGCAGGTAGTGATAGCCGATAACAGTGCCTCCTGCGCATTCTTATGCTCTTGTTGACGATGTTCTTCTTGCTCCTGTAAGTGAGCCAGAAGCGCTGAGACATCGGGAGAGAGAGACGACGAAGTCAGTGACGTCATATTGACGTCACTTTTTAGTTTGGGTTTGGGCTCGTCGCTTTCGTCACCAAACCCGAACCAAGTGTACCAGACCTCTGACCACTTCATACTCTCTTGGACTAGAGGGGCCTGGAAGTCGGGAGTGGTATCAATCGTGCGGCCGTAATGTGTTTGACTTGTAGCGATTGAGTGACCGGCCTGAAGCTCGGCGACGATAGAAAATAGATTGGTACCAGGGCTAAAAGGCGCTTTGACGACTTCACGAGAGATAATAGAGTAGGCGTGACGGTATAACATGAGACCGAGAGTGCAATGAAGAAACTTGTCGGTGTATTTCCGGAGATCATCGCCGAGGTGATTGAAGCGAGAACCGTTCGAGCACCATATGAATTCCTTGTACATCGCGATTGCCTTCTCTGCGATCTCGGACTCGATGTGAAGAGCACTCATGAGAGTTATCTCAGTGGGACGAATCAGATAAGCCCAGATGGCGTATAGTTTCATCAGCTTTCGAGGTTGAGCCCGAGGTATAGGCCGCTCGCTGCCCTTGAGGCCAGAGGTCTTATTGTACCACCCGACAAGTACAACGCGCCCGCCAATAACCATGAGACTGCGCTGGCGAGTTGGAGTTTCGCGAAGTCGATAAGTCTCAATCTCAGTGCTGCGCCCTGGTCCGCCTCCTAGAAGATGAGATGCGACGCAGAGAGCTCGCATGAACTTCTTGACGGCTTTGATCCAGTTGTCTATAGCTCCTGTGTCCCACAGACTTCGACCACCATGGCGGCCAAAGTAGAAGCGGGACAAGAGACGACGACCAATCTCCTTCGACCACCTCCCCAAATTCTCCTCGGTGTCAAAGGCGCGCTTATTTCCGACATCCCGAAAATCGTCGACGACTTCAGTTTCCACGTGATTCATGACTTCCGCCTCTAAATCATCCGTTTTTATCCCTCTAAACACCTCATCTCTCAAGATAGACTCGGCTTCGTTGTAAACGCCGTTCGGTAGCTCTTGGAAAAGAGTCATAGTGAAAGACTCCGTGCCGACGGTGAATTTATCTTGAGCGCGATTCCATCGGACTGTGCTGGGGAGGGGGTTCCTGCGAGACCAGTACGTGATCTTATCAAAGAGCTGCTGCAGCAGATTGAAGGGAAGTGCCAGATTATGCCAGGTCTGAATGAGCGGGCATAGATCATCGAGGTTTCTGAACGTGAAATGAGACAATGTATTAGAATAACCGACGGAGTTTGTGCTTACTTTTCGAGTACTGAAATACGACGTTCGTCTCGTAGGATGCATTCCTTCAGAAGGCATGTACGGAAGACGTAGAGGAGGAACGGGAGTCGGTAACAGATGGTGTTCGGTTGACGGAATGAGGAGTAGTCTTCCTTTGAATCGTACCGAAGACTGTCCGCGAGAATGAAGTGTTGAATCGGACAGTATCCAGAGTCACGATCTATCAGAGGATGACGCGATGCGATAAGATCGAAGAGGACGGTATGCAGCGCGCTGACGGCATTGAGATGGGGAACTGAGCGATCCGTCCCATCCCCTACAAGAAGGAATTCGGCGCTGGAGAGTTTGTCGGACTTGAGTGTGGAGTCAAAATCGACATCGTCTGCAAAGACTCGTCCATCTCCCAGGTACCCAGACGTGTTTCGGCCGTTGCTGGTGCCGCCTCTTTTCGCTCGTCGACTCTCGGCGGCAATCGTTTCACTCGTCTCGGAGAAAGGATTAGGGGCTTCTTCTTCTTCTTCGTCATCGTCCGGATTCTCTGCGTCAACGTCGAGGGCCCGAAGATCACCAGTCGTAGAAGCTTCACACAGAGCACTGACAGCGGAGCGCAAATGCTGAAGGCTTTCTCTGACCGACTGGGACATGGGGACGGGAAAATTTTCGGGGGTTTGATCAAGGCATCGCAGCAATGTGGTCAGGAAGACCAAACACCGCCGAGCGTATCTCTTCTCACTCGCAAGTTCTTGAACAATGCGAAAGCTGCGAATTCCGACGTCCCTAAGCTTGTGTTAGACATGGACCACATGGTTTCAAACCAGTGATGCGTGAGAACGTACCCTTTGACGCTCTTGATCTTAGCCAAAGTCAAGGTACTAACCCGAGGAGGAGATGAGGCGTCGCCATTCACGAGACGACGCGCACAGGAAAAGTAGGCAAGGACGAGCTCGTAGAGTTTGATTGTAAATGGATCCTTGAGGTTGACTGCCGTAAGAGCGCTGACCTCGGGGAGACGACAGCCTTGTAGTGTCTGAGGCCATTTGAGATCGCTTAGCCAAGGAGCGACATCTTTGAGGTCAGTCGGATTGACGAAGGCCTTCTGTGCCGCCGCTTCCTGAGCCTGAGCCGCTAGTTCGTCCCAAGGATCCAGACGCGACTCGGATAAGGGTGAGCAGCAGATCCAGGTCACCCGCGGTTATACCCGCGGAAATCCTTATCCGGAGCCGTTTTGACCCGGATCCGTGGGAGCCGTGATCCGAGGGTCCGGATAGGGTCCGGCTCTGGGTTTGGATTTCGCCGAAATCGGCTTTAACCGCGGATATCCGGGATCCGAGATAATTAATATATTTATTATTTATTATTTAATTTATTGAATATATTTATTATTTTTCGACTATTTGCTCGTGCTTTGTTTGTATTCATTTGCGGTCGCGATCAGTTTGCGATCAAACAATGATCGTTCAACAACGCGCGACCACATTT
>KV428454.1:0-10510 GCA_001632355.1 Sistotremastrum suecicum HHB10207 ss-3 | reverse complement strand
CGTGTGCGGGTTAGAAATTCCTTGGAAATTCCTTAAAATTTCAGCAACTCCGCGCACTTCAGCTGATTTGTCTGGTTGGACATAGCACCCGATACTGCTCAATATTCCTCTACCAGGAATTTGATCAATCTCTTTCGCGACTTTTTGCGTCGCTCAGTGACGCTCACGGTCCAATGGACATTATATCATCTTGTTCCTATCCACCATAACTATTGGTGGCATTTCCTTGGTCAATAAAATAGGTATATGCACTAATATGTGTCAAACGACCTGAGACAGCTCCTGAGACTCCGAGGAGGGGATTTGGTGCGAACGCGCCGCTACGATCTTCTTCTCCGAGCAATCTATTCGGGGTAGCGAATCGGTAACGGCCGAACCGATTGTGATGCGGTTGCGTGGTGAGCGAAATTGCATCAAGTTCCTGGAAAATGTTTCCGGTGTCACTCGACGTTCCGTTGCTGGTCTTCATCTCACTCTCTCCTTCATGAACCTCAAATACAGCTGTGCTCTATGTTCGACCTGTCCTGTGAAGGAGCTTAGAGTGCTGAAGGAGTGGTTTCGGTGATTGGAACGATTCGGGAATGAGAACATGACGCGTTGCCCGGACGTTGGTGACGGGCGGGCGTGTCAAAGACATGAGGAAGACGCGTTCCCGGCTACTTTTGGCTTCTCGACTCAAATCGTACCTCGAAAATTGGTTCTTTAAAGGAATAATGACGAGGCTATCCACCCTGCAGCTCAAGACCCTCAAAACACGCGTCTTTGGTGCGTGTTAGTATCCGACAAGCCGACGATTGACAGGGTAATTTCGTCGGGAAAGGTATTGGAACGTGTCATTTCCCTGCTTTCCAGCATATTCGTCGCGTATGTTTAACCATAGGAGGTAATAATCAGACACAGGCCGAGAGAAGTTGCGGACCTTTCATAGAACACGCCCAAAGTAAGTGGCCTTTCTCGAGATGACTTGGAGTAGCGTGCCACCCCAGGTCTCAAAGTACCACCAAGGCCTCGCTTAGCTATAAGTGGCTTTCGATCATACTCTCATCCCTTTTCTTTACCCACCTCCATCTCTCATGTCGAATCGAATATTAGGCCCAGCAGAGAACTGGATATGTTTTCAACACAGCCGCTCTCCCTCAAATTGTTGCCATAAGTTTTTCCTTTTCAAGCGACAATTTGGCTCTTGCCAAAAATGTCGAGCTCTTGCACGGTCTTCACCAGCATCTCGAGAGTATAATCAAATCAAGGTCGATCGTTCGCACATGCTCTTCATCTGCTGAATACTGATGCTTATTTCGTTTCTTTCCAGAGACAACCTCAATGTTCCGGGTGTGGCGATTACATGACGAAGATACACAAGGGCAGGTGTCGGATCTGCTTCTCTTATCTCCGTGAGTGGTTTTTTCCTCGCTTCCTCGTTCAGTGGTGACTGTTAATTTGAATAGACGAAGAGGAGGATTTACGAAGAGACGCCGTTGTTACATTGACTGCCTTTCAAATCTCAAACAATTGTCGAACTGCATTCAATCAACGACATCCACCCCCCATACCCCCAGGTTCAGTCGCCAACAACTATGGTGTAGTCGGACCCATGCATGTCGTCGATTTCTGCGTCTATCACGGAGCCAACTTCGCCGATTTCCTGATATACCACTTCATCGATCGATGGTCCGGGAAATCGTTGATGACTGGCCTGCTATACGATGCAGGCGGCGAGTGTTCCGAAAATCTCGGTCATATTTTTCTCGATTTTATTCGACTACGAAGATGTGAGTCTTAGATCCCGATCTTCAGATCCAATCGATCGAACAAACACGTCTTAGGCACGACACCTCTGCAAGTCTGCGTCGAGACCGGAGAAGACACTCGATGTCTCGAAGCAGCTCTCACCTCGTTACGGTACGGAGCTTGACTTTTCCGTAACTAACATCTCCTGACAACGAACCTCAGGCTAATTTACGGGAATGCCGACGAACTTAACATATATCCCCCGATCATTCGATCGACGGCTCCCGAGGGTGAGCGCTGGAAGAGGGCCAACGACCACGTTGCGCATTTCTGGGATCGTTACGTAAGTCGCATTATGCAAGGACAAGAAAATGAAATGTTCGATCCGATGGATTATGTTGAAAAGTAATGAATATCGATGTGTTCAAGAAGATTATTAGCTAATAATGTCTCTACTAGGAGTCTCTTTTTCTTCGTATGGGAGCCAATAATTCAAGACCTCTCACAGAGATTTGGGGCGGTTGGAATAATGAATGGCGTCCCGGGCCTCAACAAAACCTTCACATCCGATCCCGTCGCGATCCAACGCCTTCGATCACGTCTACCACCCCCGAAAGAGGGCTATTCACTACAACCTCGAGACGCAGAGGAGGTACAACTGAAAGCTCGGATGGAACGGGCATATGAGAGAATCGGAAAACCTAGGAGACGAGTCGAGAATGCATGGAACATCTTTCAGCAGATGTTGCCGCATTTGGAACAGTAAGACGGGGAACTTCCTCATGGACATGGACTGCACATTCGCTTATTTCATACACGCTAATTGAGTATCAGTATTTACCATTAACTTGCTTCCACGTCATAGCATATCCATATTGTAATCTCATCCTATCATTCACCTTGTACGAGTAGTTCATCGGATCCAACAGTAAAGACGAGCTACGTGATCGCAGAGCGTAGAGATCGAGCACCGAAGAGCCCAACGCAGTTCGGAAAGGCCTATAAGTCATCGCACCGCTCCCATGGAAAGCAAGATCTGCACACTCTTTGCCCAATGAGCATTATAAATAAATACCTCAGGAACTCCCCACCATAATATCACTGCGAAATTGAACCCGGAGCGCACGTTTCAATCCCTCATCCTGCGTATTCACGGTCAAACCTTGGGAGGGCAGCGGTAAACCCTCCATGCTTCTCAGATTTCATATTCGCCAAGCAAAACCTCAAGCAACATGCGTCAAACTGAACGCTTACCAATGACGTAGATCACCCAACCTGGCCTTTTTCGCGAATCGCGGATGAGCAAACGGTCCGGGGATCAATTAATTGTTAAGTTTGTAAGAATGCTTTCCGATAGAACGCTGGGGTTACAGAGTCTAATATCATAGCTTCTGGGTGTAAAACCGAACAACAGAATGCAGTATCGGAAACAGGATAAGCGCCCACAGAACCCAATTCAAACGAGTTGCGTGACGTGTTACGAACGGTGACACGAAATCTCTCCTTCAACCACCACACCGCTCTCACCAGAAGGCATCCTAGCACGAATCGTCAATTTCACGCCTGAAAGATATTTCTTGAAGTTGATTCCCTCAAGTTTTTCCCCGTTTGAGCTCCCAAAGGCTGAATGTTACTCGATTTATGTTTCATGCTATGGCAAAGGTTCGTCACCTTCTCGGATTTCATCCCACATCACGCCCTCCCCTAACTGAACACGGAAGTCCCACCTCCATTCAAAGTAATTCCGAAAATTCCTCCGCCTGCGGAAGTAAATTGGCTCAGCCCTCCGAACCCATTCTCTGTCAGACCGTCAATTCCGGATCTGCTGAATGCTCCGCAACGATCCCTGCGCCACTTTTGCAACATACAGATACA
The DNA here is from genome assembly GCA_001632355.1 of Sistotremastrum suecicum HHB10207 ss-3. Classification (NCBI taxonomy): domain Eukaryota; kingdom Fungi; phylum Basidiomycota; class Agaricomycetes; order Sistotremastrales; family Sistotremastraceae; genus Sistotremastrum; species Sistotremastrum suecicum. The sequence goes on along the minus strand of KV428454.1, from coordinate 6,907 downwards.
TCGATAAACATTTAGGCGATAGAGAACGAGTGGGACTTCGATCTCTATAAATAGGCGTTGTGGTTCTGGTTCTTCGTCTTCGTCCGTTCGCTCTCCAACAGACAATAACGACATGAAGGCTTTCGGTCTCATCCTCGCGCTTTGCGCCTCTTTGACCTACGCTCACTGTAAGTCTACTCCGCTGTTTTCTGATATTGAGAGTGATATGAACGCGATATAAGATACATTCCCGTCACTCGTCGTTGGAGGAAAGACCAGTACGGCTTGGCAATACGTCCGCGAAACGAACAACTACAACAGTCAAGCTCCTGTCCGTCTCCCCTCCCTAATCCTTCTCCGTCTCACCTCATTTAAACCGATCTAGGTAACCGACGTCACGAGCGCCGACTTCAGATGTTACGACTCCGCAACCAACCCCACAACCAGCACAGTCTCCATCGCCGCCGGCTCTCAACTCGGAATCGAATGCGATAACACGATTTATCATCCGGGTGTTGTGAATGTGTATATGGCCAAGGCTCCTAGCAGCGTTACGGGGTGGGCTGGAGATGGTGCTGTTTGGTTCAAGGTACGCTTCGTCTTGATTATGATTTTTAGGGGGGATGAATGCTGATTTGGGGATAGGTTTATCAGATTAGCGCTGTTACGAACGGAGGAACATCGATCAGCTGGCCTGCACAGAGTTCGTCGCACCATAGATCTCATGACTCACTCACTGATGATATGCAATAGACCTCCCCGGCGTAACATTCACCATCCCCAAGAACCTCCCCACCGGACAGTACGTCGCCCCCTCCCTCCCATCTTTACTCAAATCCTAATTATAATCCCAGATACCTCGTCCGCATTGAAGCCATCGCCCTCCACACAGCATCGACCTACGGCGGCGCACAATTCTACATCTCTTGCGGCCAGCTCAATGTCACCGGCGGGGGAAGCGGAAAGCCCGGTCCTTTGGTCAGCATTCCTGGCGTCTACACAGGATATGTTCGTACTTTCGTTTTGTGATTCGAGTAGGAGACTAATGGCGAGGAATAGGAGCCTGGTATTCTTATCAACATCAACTATCCCATCCCCAAGAACTATACCCAGCCCGGTCCCGTAAGTCACGTACTACGAATGTTTCTTCTAATATACTCACTGGAATGTTCTTGCGCAGGCTGTCTGGTCCGGTTAAATTTTATATCAAAGTCGCATCTTCGATCGATATTTCGAGCGTAAAGATAGTATCGATATCAGCGCATGGTACACAATATAATATGATATTTGTGGCGTCCATGATGAAGCGTGATGAAGAGTAGCTTGCGTTCCAGGCAGAACGAATGATCTTTGACCGAAGAACCCGAAACTAAACCAGTCGTCACGCGTTATGCGTTACCGAAGCGTCTTCCACGTGACGTTCATCCCCTCCCCGCGTTGCGTGCCATTCGCGCCCCTTCGCGTCCTGCTCTGTCTTATTCCTCAGTGCCTCGAGTAGCTCATGCTAAGGACATCCGATGCCACCAGAACTTCCGATCCAGAAAATCCGCAAAACTGCTTGACATGCCGCAAAGTAGTGAGCAGCAGCGGTGCTGTTGTCAATCACTTTTGCCGGTTCCATAGTCCGCGAGTGACTCTCGTCTTTGCGGACAGAAGTAGTCTCGTCTTGAGAAGACGAAAAGATCGACTGTTCAAATGTCCCTGCGGGTATGCGAAGAAAAGCGCAGAAACGATGATCCGCCACGCAAAGGTCCATCTGTCGCTTTCGGCTATCGATACGTCTCAGAACGACGAGGATCCAAACGAACCCAACGGATCTCCAAGCGTCGCATCCGGCGTATCACCTGCACTGGCAAGGAATATAGTCAGGCCTGCTGCGACCTCAGCATCTGCAATGCGCAGATACCAGTCCCCTGCAGCCGCTTCCAGTGCAGCACGCCGAACGAGAAGTCTAGGCTCGTCCCGACTCTCTTCCACCACTTCCACCCTCATATCATCCAACCGAGCATCCACCTCCAAATCTACCCCGCTCTCCGATACATCACCCTCCTCATCCGGCCTCGAAACACCCCCCTTTCTCCGGCGCTCCCTCCCCCAAAAACCCGTCAAACAACCCATCCTCACAAACTCCTCAACAACAAGCCGACCTGATATCATTGATCTCACAGCAAATTCAGAACCGGATGAACCTATCTATATCGGGAGCGACGACGAGTGTTTCATCATCCCGTCATCGACTATGTCCCGGAAGAAGAAGCGGAAAGTCACTGAGGACGATGCAGCGAATAAACACGTTAATTCTACCACCGCCTCGTCTGCGTCTACGAGACCGGCCGTTGATGCGGAAGACGATTCTAGCAACGCACCTATGACTGCATACTACGCCTTCCCAGATACGCCGAGGAGGTACGACCTACCAATCCATTTCTCTAAATAACATGCTCATTCAGCTTTCTATTCCCCCTCCCAGCCCCCCTCTTTCCTCAAAACCCGTATCAAAAGAGCAACACCCTCGAGAATGCCCCCCTAAGCCACCACCCGATTCTGGTCCTCTAGATCTCGAGCCTTATCACCATCCCAGTTGCCCTCGCGCATCCACATCCACATCCGCATCCAATCCAATCTCACCCTTGACTGCCCGAAAACGAAAGCGCTCCCCTTCCACATCATCCCAACCAGAAGCGCCCCTCGAACCATTTCCACCACTGCCTGTACCTCCTCCCTCGTTCTGGAAACAACGGGAGATTGAAATCGAAAGGTTTTGGGCATGGAGGAGTGAAGCTGCAAGGCTTCACTTAGAACAGCTTAGAGCAGGAATGTTTGACGAAGAAAGACGTGCTCATTCAGAAATGTTTTGGGGAACATCAGAAATACGTTCTTTCGCGAGCGTGGCTGATAATTCGTCTTACGCTAAAGGCACTTCGAAGAACCTCGAAAAGGCGAGTACCTCACCCGCCCAAATAGGCGCTCAGAAAGTTGACGAAAGTCACGAGACACAGGATACTCCTCAGAAGCCCGTCGATGAAGATGGGGATGACGTAGATGATCCTCCTCGATTCCTTTCCCCTACTCCTCCGCCTGATCTCTCGAAACATCCTCGTCCTGTCCCTCCACCCTCGTCTCCTGACACGTTCCGCGATTCGTCGACGTTACCCCCCTCACCATCACTGGGTGCGATCCCAGCACCTTCGTCGAATTCAGATGAAAGCCTCCCCGTGACGGACCAGGAGGTTGCGTCTGCTACTGAATCTCAACCTTCCAATTCGGCTTTGGATGACGTCACTACTCACAACGTCGTTGACGATGAACTGCCCATCGTAAGTCCTAATTCAACACTCGCTCTCTATATCCAATACTAACCTCATCGATGATCCAACCAGGCAAATCCATCCAAATCTGACGATCCCCCGCAAGTCTCCTCATCTCCTCCTCACCCCACGTCGAACTCCACTGCCTCGTACGCGGATATGTTAACCGCATACGACCTCCTTGGCACCATCCTCACCTCCCAATCGAAGAACGCCAATCCCGCATTCACCGAACCGATCATCCAAGGATTGATGCCCGTCCTCGACTATTGGACCGGTAAATTCGCCGATAAGATCACTCGCAAGAAGGAGAAGTCGAAAAGACATCAGATAGATTCTCAAGCGGCTGGGTTGGATGCGGTAGCGGAGGCTACTGATACTATCGCCGTTCCAAGCTAGCCGGGGATCATATCCATCATCTGCCAATTCGTCAATTTCTCTCAAATCCTCAATTCGCTTTTTCACTGATTTCGCGCTACTCTTCGAAGCTCTCTCCGCTTATCACTTCGCATCATCGCAATCCAATTATTATTCTTCAGTTCTTCCTCCATCGTCGTCCTCGCAACGGTTTCCTTCGACCTAATCTGACCTCAGCTCAGCGAAACAGACCGCTCGAGGGCGACAAAACCGGCTCAGCAGGAGTTGCTTCTTCTCATCGCATCGCATTCGTGCATTCGTGATGTTCGCTGAACGAATGTCACCTCGGACCATTGCCTTAAGCTTTCGGACGCTTGTAGAATAAATTGACACTTGTTCATAGTGTAGTCGTATTGCTGTCGTAGTTATTCTGAACTTTCTTGACCATGAAGCCTCCTGTATATATCCCGTACTCAATACTCTTAATATATGGCTCGTAAGGCTTTCATTTCTAAATCGCGCTCTCAACAATAATGATAGATTCAAGATCGCTGTATGCCTTTCCAGATAAGACAGTGTCGTACAGTGATGATAGAGAGAAGAATATCGAAACAATATACAAGACAAACGGAGATATCAATCCTCGAACTCGTTTCCGTCCATCCGTACACCCATACTCTGAGGTACCTCCAATCCAAGAGAACGTAGCTTGCCAGCCTAAATTTACGATTAGCATCACGTCGTATCGAATGTGGTTCCAGTTACTCACCTCTAGTCGCTCATGTTGCACCCTCCTCAACTCCTTCAACTGCTCCTTCGACAAAAAACTATCCTTCTCCGACGTAGGCTTCCGATGACTCTTCAAATGAGCCTCGAAATCCTTGTTCGCATCGTACGTCTCGTCTACGTATGGGAGTGTTTCTCCATTCCGGAGTAGAGCCATTCGGCGTTCGTAGATTGACATGTCGTAGTACTTCTCGTGGGGGAGTGTAGCTGTGAGGTAGGTCAGCGGAGGAAGCGGGGGAAGCGGATGAGGAGGATGGAGGAGAGGAATGGGAGTGGGGGGCACGTACCGGTATTGTAGTCTTCTACATATTGCGCGAATCGTTTTTTATTCTGATCTTTCGTTATCGTCTCCGGATTGATTTTACATTCTTCCATCAGCCAAGTCCGAAACTCGGCTTCTTTATTATACAAACTGATCCTCATCAGCATCATTCAAGCTGAAGAGGTGAAGAAACGCACTCTAATTCATTGATAATTCCATACTGTCCCCATTGACCCGTGACAGCGTTCGTCTTCTGCTTCTGAGAACAAAACAATCGTCAGAAGAGAACGAGTTAGTAGAGAGCGATGGACGCACCTTCTTCCTCTCCTTCCTCTCCTTCTTCCTGTCCCTCCTCTCCCGACTCCTACTACTCCGCTTCTTATGCTTATGCTCCTTCTCCTTCTTCCTATGTCTCCTTTCCCGATCGACCGACGAAGATGACGAAGGTGTTGATGATCTCGATCTTGACCTCGAGCGACGCCTTCGATGAGGACTCTGAGACCTGTCCTTCCCCCTCTTCTCCTTCTCCGTTTCCCTCTCATTCGAACGTCTTCTCGGCGAACGCGACCTCCCTCCACGCCTTCTCACCTCTCTCACCTCCTCACGCTCCCTTACATATCGTTCCGAGCTTCGTGGTCGACGAGCCGGACTCCTACTTCGCCTAGAATCTGATTCGTGTCTTCGTTCGTCACGGTGGTATCGTTCGGCGGATCGTGAGCGTCTTCGAGATTCTAGGTCTCCACGTGGTCGTGTAGAGGTGGTTGGGATGGACGCCATGATTATGTTGGAAGCCAATCCTATGATGGAGATCGAAATGACGAGCCAAAGGCAGCACGTTCGAGGATGGGCGCCTAACGAGGAGAGAAGGTTATTTGCATCTGTTTGTCTTCCCTTGCGTCTCCCAACGACAATGTCGCAAAAACTATATGGCGAGCCGCCCTCCTGACAAAGAATGGGAAGCATAGTGACCCTCCTGGACGAACGTTCATGGACAATCCAGGTCCTATTCCGATCTGATCCTACCTTCGTTTCGGCACAAGCGCCTTCGACTTCCATCTGTTGAAATACTTCGAGACTAAGGAAGCTAACTCTTACCACATATCACCCTATAAACGTCTGCAAATATCTCATTCGGTGAGTACTAACGCTACCAATAATTATTGTCTCCGTTATCCTAACATCGCTCAAGTATCCTATGTCGGAACTCAAAGGAATACTCGAAGTTCAACCTCTGTTCCCTCTCCGAGAAATCCAAGCCACCTTCTCATTCGGACCTCTCATATTCACCTACAAAGGACCCATCACAAACAACACTACACCTATCCGCTCCATCCGATCCACCGAAGCCTGGCTCAACTTCGACACGCTCGAAGATCTCAAAGGTCCTTCTACATTCCAGGGAAGCATGGGAAGAGGCCAATTCAGTGCATCAGTCGCCTTTTCGAATGGTGTCACGATCCGCGCAGTCCTTTCATAAGGTGGGAATAGAGTCCAAGGACAAAATTGAGCCGAGCTCGGCTGTCCCACTCTCCGGCTTCCCTGCAGCGTGCAAAATCAGTGTGATTTAGAATTTTTTAGGCTATTTTGTTAATGTCTCGATATGTACAGGTAGAATATCACTAACAAAACCCCCCATATGACGCACTCAAGCCTCTATCTGCCCGCAATATTCTCGAAGATATCACCGAGTTAGCCGAATATAATGACTAAGCTGGCGCTTATCAAGTTGCCGAGCGTGCCGCAGCCTTGCCGAGAATGGAATCTACTGAGTGGGTGAAGCTGCTTCGGAAAACGACTACTTTGATATACCGGAGATGGATCGAGGTTGTATAGGCAGCCCTTTTGTTTGATTTGGGATTTATCAATACAACTTTGCCTGTACTGGGATCAATTGACTTGAAAACTACTATTACATCGTTGCCGGATATTAAGGTTTAACACGAGTCCAGGCAAAAAACAGGTACCTGCAGGTATACCTGGCAAGGTACCTGCTTACTAAGCAAGGGGCAAGTACCAAGTATCAACTTTTTGGAAAAAACACTGACCAAGCAGGTACTTGGACCAGGTACCTGCTGTTTTTAGTAGGGAAAACAGGCAGGTACCCAGGTATGAGTACCTGATTTTGGGGTTTTTTTGGAGGCAAGTATGAGCTCAGGCCCTGAAAAAAGCAGGGAGGTACCTGCCACAGGTACCCAGGTATGGCAAGTATGGACTC
>KV428453.1:0-10563 GCA_001632355.1 Sistotremastrum suecicum HHB10207 ss-3 | reverse complement strand
TGTAACTACCCGAGGATACCGAACTACCGTGAGGGAGACTGGCGGAGGTAGAACTGGTGTCTTGTACGACACCGGCGAAGAAGCTAAGACGTAATCGGGAGAAGCTTCGCAGCTAGAGGCTCCAAGCCGAAGTAAAGTAGATAGACACTTATAGATAACTTTATGTAGTAGCTTGGATCACTTAATACCGGTATCTGCAACCAAGACGCAGTCGTCGTGGATGAAGAAAGGTAGTAAAAAGGATAGTATTTGTATCTGTTTACATAGTATCTATACAGTCGGACGGACTTAGCGGGTTTGTCGGTTATCGAGCGCTCCGGCGCCTAAGGCCGGTTACAACACCCCCCCAAACGAGAAACCCGAGACAAACATTACCCCCCCAGATTCAACTCCCCTTCCACCCCTTCGACCCATGCAATTTCGTCGTCAATCCAAGCGCGGTTGGCTTCGCGAAATTCCTGTAGCTGCCGCAAAGAGCGTTTCCACCAGGTTCGTCCGTGCGGAGGATCGCGATGCTCGAGGATTTCGTTCACCCGATTACGGAACCAGTGCTCGTTGGCGAGACTCCATTGGCCGTTCCACAGCGGAGACCGCTCAAAAAGGTCTAGAGGGGGAAAGAAATAAGAGACTTCAACGGCAGGACGATCTGAGAGACGCGTAGCGCCCAAGAGCATGGCGAGTTCATCCGCGGAGTAGTTGTCGTCCAGAGCGTTGAGAGAGGGATGACGGCAAGCGTGCCGGTGTATCAAGAGATCAGAGGAAGGATCAAAGACTCGATCGTAGTTGAAATGCGCCACCTCGGTAGAAGCGTGACCGGCCCAGTCGAGGATTCGAGACGCAAGTCCCCCCCGCAGTATGAAAGCGCGCGAGTGAGGACGCGAAGCCAACGATTGGAGGTTGGCTCGGTACTGCTCGTAGATGTACCCGGGCAAGGGAGACTCAGGACCGAATTCCAGGAACTGGAGTTCGTCAGCCGCAGTCACGCAAGGCTGCATTGCGACCGCGGCTGAGAAAGGAGGATTGAGGAACAGAGGGTGATCCGTTGGTGTGTAAACGAGGAACCTCATTCGATTGGAGCTGAGCCAGTGAATGGCATCACGCAACGCGTCGAACTGACCAGCCACGGCGACGAAACGGCGGCGAACGACCGCGGAGATGGATAGCAGGAACGGCGTCATGTACAGGCACCCAGGAATCCCCGGAGCTGCTCGAACATCCCACATCAAGTCGAGAAAAGCTTGACGCGCGTGTACCGACTGAGGCCTGCCGACAGGTAGAGTAGTATCAGGGGCAGGCATCGTCATGTTCATGCGAGCCAGCAGGGGAGCGCGAGTAGGCGTGGTAGAAGCCGAGGAGCGAGGAGCTCGTGACTGGTTGCGGCGATTTCTCGAAGTAGCGGCGCGGGAACGAGAAGCCGACGAAGAGGAAGGCTGAGAAAGCCCAGACACCGACGAAGAGGAAGGCTGAGAAGGCCCAGACACCGACGAAGAGGAAGGCTGAGAAGGACCATACGCTTCCGAAGTCGAAGCGGGTTTGTAGACGCTACGAGAAGTATCTCCCCAGTTCGAAGCGTCAGACAAGGCGCCAGAACCGGACGAGGCACGATGAGATGCTAACCATCCTCCGTCGCTCTCTCCGCCGGCTGCGACCGAAGCTTCAAGTCCCCAACCAGCAGAGGCGCTTCCCCAGGGCAGGCCAGCATTCGAAGGAGGAGCCTCCTCGAAAGTGGGAGAGGGAGTGCGAGCTGGATGCGGCCACGGGGAGGAGCTGGGCTCAGACGAGGGCGCTCTCGCCTTGCCTTTCGCCGAAGCTCCTCCACGGTTAACAGGCGGTGAAGGGGGATCTATCACTACAGGAGGAGCCGGCGGAGGAATCGGAGACGGTGCGCGAGGAGTAGTGTTCCAAGGTCCAGTTGCCGTGACCGGTGGCAACCGGCAGTCGCGACCGGACTGTGACCGGACCGCAGTTGCCGGTCGCCTAGGTTCTTGGAAAATCAGGCAACCGGCAACTGCAGTCATGACCGGTCATGACCGTGGTCGCGACCGAGGACCCTTAAGGGTCCCCAACCAGGGTACCCAGAGGGTATTTTGGGTCTCAAATGGGTGTTTCTGGTGACATATACAGTATATATTGGTCTCTATATGCATGTACTACACCATATGAGGTATATATACAGCATATATAATATAATAATGATTAAAATATTGATAAAAGCCCAGTTGTGACTGGAAAAAGTGGCCATGACTGGTTGCGCAACTGGTCGCAGCCGTGACCGGTTGCCGGACCGCAACCGCAGTCGCAGTTGCCAGTCACACCAAATTTTGGATGGCAACCGGACCGGCAGTTGCCAGTCGCACCCTCCGGGGGTCAAAAGTCCAGTCGTGACTGGACCTTGGAACACTAGACGCATCCCATCTTAGAAGTTTGATCGCGACGCGATCGGGAATAGAAGCGACTCGTCGGGGGAAAGTGAGAAGGAAGGTCCGGCTTCTGAGAAGCATAGGTTTGGTGGAACCACTCGAACCAAGCGAGGTAGAGACGAGTCTTAGCGCAGGTGAGATGGAGCCAGGCGGTTATCTCCTTGTACGAAACGAAGGAGGAGGGAACTTCGGGCACGTACACCGGTAGAGACGAGAAGTACAGCTTACGCCAAGAGCGACGGTGGGCTACTTCTAACATCAGCGCAGCAGCTTCGAGGATGACTTGCTGCGCTTTGAGGAGACTCTGGCGGATATCCTCTCTCAGGGAGACGGGTCCCCGTTTCAGGTTCCTCCGATCCGTAATCCATTCGGGCGACGGGGCGTCGGCCATCAGATAATGGAATTCGGCGCAGACAGCGGAGGAGCGGACAGCGTCGACAGAATGATCCAACCAGGAGAGGTAGGGAGCCGAAAGGATGTACGAGCAGCAAATGTCTGCTACATTCGGCCGCCCAAGAGTTAGCGTATCAGGGTTGATGACCGGCGATGGAGGCGGATCGGTGGCCGATAGCAGATGGATATCCGCAGGAGGGTTAGGATGATTGTATGAAGCAAACGGGAGGTTACGGATAAGGTAGAAGTTGAGGCTCATCGTCCGGCGTAGCGCGCTCGCTGCGTCTTATCGATGGTGATGGTTAGAGAGAAGGAAGCTCGTCGCGGAGTTTCAATCGTTGATCTGGGTCGTCGAGATAAGCACGCAATCGAGCGGGGGCATTACGTAAGTCTCGCTTAGTCAGCCAAGAATCGTGTTCCGGCCCTAAACCCTCCCAACGAGTAAGAAACTGTAATTGCTTCAAAGAACGGTTGTATCGATGAGCGATGAGTCGGTCGACGGTGTATTCCTCGTTGGGTGGTTTGGAACGCGTCTCTGGCAGCACGTCGCGCTCGCCAAACTGTTCAGGAGACCGGCGATAGCGGGTTAGATGAGAGATGTTAATAACATTATGCATAGGATAATTGTCCGGCAGGTCGATACGATAGGAGTTGGGACCTACTCGTTCTTGAACGGCGAAAGGACCAATCCGTCGCTGAGTCAGTTTAGATCCAGCACCTTTCGATTCCTTGAGTTCGAGCGTATGAGGATTTATGAGTACCTCGTCGCCTGGCTCGAAGACGATCTCTCTCCGCCCTTTATTGTAGGCTCGAGCTTGTTTTTCCTGAGCCTTAGCGATAGCGTCTCGAGCTGAAGAGCGGAGCATACGGAATTGAGTAAGGAACTTCTGAGCACCTTCATGCTCATCAAGGACTCGGGTTACTCCAGAAGGTCTGGACGTTAAGTAGTCCCATGGACCGCGAGGCAGGTAACCGAGGAGAAGGAAGAAAGGGGATTGCTTAGTGGTTCCGCTAGGCAGGGAATTGTAGGCGTATTCTAACATGGGCAGCCAGTGAGCCCAGGAAGTTTTATCCTTAGCTACATAAGCGCGAAGCATGGTTTCTATCTGTTGGTTCACTATCTCGGTCTGTCCGTCATGTTGAGGATGACGAGCGGTGGATACGGAAAGTTTAACGTCCAGGCGCGCACAGACGGCTTTCCAGAAGAAGTTCACCCATCGAGGATCACGATCGGCAATGATGGAAGAAGGTAGGCCGAACCGGAAAGCGACATGTCGAACGAATAGATCCGCGAAGCCGTCTTGATCGAGTCCAGAGGTAGTGGGAATGAACTGGGCATGCTTAGAGAATCGATCCACCACAACTAAAACAGCGTTATACTGTAGAAAAAGGACCATTGCGGCGGGGGTGGGGACAGGGGACAGAGAAATTACTCTGCGGCGCTGCGGCGATAGGGTCCGGGGACAGGGGACAAATGATAAAAAATCACTCAAAAACGCGAGAAAATGCTACTAACTACTCAATCTTGACCTCACGATCCTCCGCGCATGCACGCATAACATTTCCGCACCACTAGGATTTTTTTCGTGAATTTTAGGAATATTTTAATGATTTATTTAATGATTTATGATCCTGGGGACAGGGGACATTTTTAAAAAATAGCGGTACGGCGGACCCTGGGGACAGGGGACACGCCGCTATGGTTGTTTTACTACAGTACCCCAGACTCGGGGGTAAATCGACTATCATGTCCAGTGAGACGCTTTCGTAAGGGTCGCTAGGTATATCCTGCGGTTGAAGCAACCCAAACTTCGAAAAGTTCGTCTTCTTAATCTTTTGACAGACGTCGCAAGTCTGGCAGAAGATCTCGATATCCTTCTTCATTTTGGGCCAAAAGAATTTAGTGCTCATATGAAGCCAAAGCTTCTCGCTTCCAGCGTGAGCTCCCGTCATAGGACTTTCATGGTATTGTCGTAGAAGGGCTGGCCGCAAAGATCGGGGGACGCAAAGGCGAGGTAAGAAATCAGCGTCTCTGAAGTATAACAGACCGGAATGATCCTTATAGTAACGCCGCCCGGCGTACCAGGACAGGGGGTCACCCTTCGGGTCAGTCCATTTTCCCGAGAACGATGGATCGGCCTGGTAGCCCCGAACGTAGGCCTCTAATGTATCAGGAGTGGCAGATATGAGGAAGGTACCGGGAGGAGTGTTACTCTGGTCTAACTCCTCTCGGTCGTATCTGTCCAGCTTCCCGTCATCTTCGGGGTTCTGGACGCCTGCAGCACTCGCAGGCGGTTCTTCACCCGAAGAGGAAGGAGCAGATTTGCTGGACGAAAAAGGTGGCTCAGCAGCTATCGCGTGAGTGACCTCTTCCGGGGGAGAAGGTAAAGGTGACGGTGAAGACTCTGGAATAGGAACGGAGTTCGGGTAACCCAGAGCTCGAGCTGAGGGTTTCGGCGCAATACCAGCTCCTCGACGGGTGGTGATTAAGGTAAATCCCGACGAAGAGTCCTGAAGGCGATCGCCGTACTTCTCGGCAGGCCCGCCGTATGACTTGGTAAGGGAGAGCTCGTCCGGTTCGGAAGGTAGAATAGGGATAGACGGATCAGAGCTCGGCCCTACGGATTCGGGAGGACGGCGAGGTAAACGGGACAAGGGGTCCACGTTAGTGTGCTCGCGTCCCGGGCGATGAATAATGTCCAGTCCGGGGAAAGCATTGAGAATCGCTCCCCAGCCTCCGAGTCGACGGTTGGTGTGGTCGTGGGTCCTGGCCCAGGACAAAGCGGCGTGATCGGTAATGAGGATGATGGGTTCGCCTTCGACAATCGCTTGAAATTTAATCAGGGAATCCTTAGCTGCAAGAGCCTCGTGCTCGGTCACGCTATAGCGCGTCTCAGCAGGTTTGCAGGTTCGCGACCAATACGCAATGACGCGCTCTACTATGATGAGAGTGTCGTCCAAATTTTCCGCCCAACTAGTAGGAGGAGGAAGGTCGGAAATCCTGGACTTGAGCTTGATGGCGAAACGCGGAGGAGCTTGACCTGCAGCATGAGCTTTCAATATGCGATCGTAGGCTGGAGTATTCTTAAGATCACCGGCACGCATAGTTTGTACTTGTTGCAGACATCCCGCTATAGCCAGATCGGAGGCGTCCGTGTACAATCGGTAAGGCTTGCCTGGGATGGGGTGACTCAGAACAGGCGCTTGACGAAGGGCGTCCTTGACGTCATTGCACGCCTTCTCCTCCTCCTCTCCCCATTTCCAGGCAGCGCCTTTCCTTAATAAACGGAAAAGAGGAGCCACCACAAACGAGTAGTAAGGAATGAAAGAGGAGAAATACACCGCCATTCCAAGGAAGGTTCGCAGCGAGCCGATATTTGTTGGGGAAGCCAACTCTGTGATAGCCTCGATTTTCGTTTCGTGGGTGCTCAAACCTAGACGAGAGACCTTATGACCGAGGAGGAGTATAGACGAGTAGAACAGATGGCATTTGCTCGGGGAGAGCGTAATGCCGGAAGTTTCCACCGCCTGAAGAACTGCTTCTAAATGCTTCAGGTGCTCATCGTACGACTTGGAGTAGACTACGATATCGTCGATGTAGACGAGAGCAAATATCCACAAAAAGGGAGAGAGTATCTCCTGCATGATGCGCTGGAAGATAGCCGGGCCATTACGAAGACCGAAAGGCATACGGCGGAATTGGTACAATCCCATATGAGATCGGAAAGCAGTTTTCGGTTTATCTTCGTCAGCGACCGCGATCTGATTAAACCCCGATAAAGCATCAAGTGTAGAGAGGACTGTAGATCCCGACAAGGAGTCCAAAATCTCTGTTTGCCTAGGGATCGGATGTTCGTCGGAAACAGTTAGTGCGTTTAATTTGCGGTAATCCACGCAGAATCGAGGTTTGCCATTGCGGTAAATGATCACAACAGGGGCGCCCCACGGACTCCTAGAGGGTTCGATGACCTCCAGAGCTAACCACTTTTTGATTTGATCTTCAATAACGGCCTTCTTGGCAGGGGAGGAACCGTACATAGGAAGGGACACTGGAGAAGCGCCGGGTACTAGAGGAATACGGGCTTCGTGAGAATGCTTGCCCAGTCTACCATCGAATCCGAAAGCAGGAAGATGCCTCCTAATCATAGCTAATGCTTGTAAACGGACGTCATGAGGTAGGTCTGGGGACAAGTCGAGTATATTATCAAGGTCCACTGACGCGTAGGAGGAGGGATCGACGGTTTCGGCGGTCTTAGGTCCTACCATTTCTTCAGCGTCGTCATCGCTAGAAAGGGGGGGAAGAGACGAGGAGCTCGGAGGTGAATCTGCAGAAACCTTTAGCGCGCTCGCTGAAGGCTCTGGAGGAGAGTTCAGGGATATCTCTGGCGCGCTCGCCGAAGAGTCCGCGGGTTCCGGAGAATCCGAAGTAGGAGAAGAAGAAGATAACGGGAAATCGGGCTTAGACGCGAAGTAGGATCGCAAGAAGGAAGCGTGGCGGGAACGAGAGGCGTCGGGAAGGTCGGAAGACAGAACGTCGTCGGGCGAGTCTACATTAGCTAAGACTTCCCCCGCATGCAGTATACGCGGAAGATGCGTAGGATTGCTGACCGGGACGTATGGATTAGAGGATTCGAACAGTGACGGAGGCACGATCAGATATGACCCGCCTTCCAAGTGAATCATACTTCTCTCAGTTAGCCATGATTTATCGACGCCCAGGTCGCCGACGACGGGGACACTTTTGGAACTGAAAGCGGGGATGGTTACCGTAGCTGCCGCACGAATGATAGGGCTAACTTTCCCAACTTTCTCCTGCTGCTTTTTGATTCTTCGTCGTTTGGAATTGGCCTTCTTGGACTCCTTTCTAAGTTGAAGGATTCGAGTAGCGTCCGGATGCTTAGTAATACTCATGGCCTCGCGCACTCGCGAAGTGTGAGTGGATGAGACGACGTGGTCTGTATCGCCCAGAGTAATGGTAGTGGGAGCGTCGAGGGTACGTTTAACGGTAATAGCGTAGTTCTCGTGAAAGTCCTCGCCGAGCAGTATGGGAACAGTCATCCCCGTAACTACATAAGCTTCCACTTCCAAAGATAGCAATCTTCCGGCCATATCTTTGACGAAGATATTAGTTTGTACGTAGCCCAGGATTCGGGTTTCCGTCGAAGTGAGCTGCCAGAGTTTGACTTTGATACCCTTTCGTAAAGGAGGAAGTGGAGATAGGGTACGGTAGAAGTCTTCCGAAAGTAAGCTTAGGTCAGCGCCTGAGTCTAGCCGGAGCATGGTGGGAGAAGAAGTAGGGCTGTCTATGCAGCCCTGCATCGCTAACACTGATACTCCTCTAGCCGAGGAGCCCGTGACGAACGATTTAAAAGGAGGGATATGCAAAGCTGTAAGCGAGGAAGAAAGGAAAGACGAGGAATCTGTAGGAATTTGACGAATATTTACATTGGAATCCCCTTTAGCGCTCTCGCTGAAGGGAATCAGAAACCCGATCCGGCTAGATTCACGAAGGCGTCTTGGCAGTACTCGTACATCTCCTCGTCGTTGAGTTCCTCAGCAACGGCTAGACGAGCCTCCTTCTTGAAGCCAGAGGAGTAGACCTCCCACTTAGGACATTCTTTATTCCAGTGGGCCTCGCTTCCGCAAACTTTACAAGGTCCCGGCGGCGGCTTGCTAGAGGTAAAGTTCTGCTTTTCGAACGGATAGGTTCGTGGGGCAGAACTACGAGGGCGCGATTTCAGAGCAGCATAGACGCTGAAAGGATCGTGCGAAGGGAATTCGACTTGGCCATCGTTTTCCTCGTCGCTTACTAGATCAGCAGGAGAGAGGGAGGAGGAGCCCAAATGCGCAGTCGCAGAAGGCTCTTTACGAAAGAATCGAGGGCGAGAGGGTTTGACAACGAGATTTCTTTTGGCAAGGTAGTTCTCGAACTCCTTCTCGCGTTCCGACTTGTTATTACGCCTTAAGTTGTAGTAATCCGCTTCGAGCAGGCCGTCAAGCTGGCGGGCGCGATTGAGAACGTCAGAGATGGAAGCCACGTTGGTGGATAGATGTCCATGCCACGAGTCTGGACATCCCACTAGTAGTATGGAGAGCTGAATCTCGAAGGGCAGGCTTTCAAGATTACGAACGATGCGGCCCTTAATGAAACGAATCTGAAGATATTCGCTGGGTTTCTTATCGTAAAGATCCGGAGATTTGTAGTGCATAGATTGGAATTCTAGCTCGACGGCCGTAGCCCACTTCCTTCCCAGCCATTGATCGCGTACGAAGCTCAGAAGAGTCTCGGCGTTCTGTTGTACTACGTCCTTGGTCTGGAAAGGAATAGCTTGCCACCACTGGTATATAGGCGAATCCTTTTTCCACTTGAGCGGAAGATGATAGCCTAAATCCACTCGTAGGAAAGATCCTAAGCGACATAAATCCGCCACAGTGGTGAAATACTCCGGGGTCGACTTATACTCGCCGTCCCATTCCGGTATGCGGTCGTAGAGCAGCTTCGAGTCGATGAACATGGTTCTCCAGTAAGCGGGGCGATTAGGATCGAGAGGAGGTCCAGGTCCGGGACCACCAGGGGGACCTCCTCCGCCCGGAGGGCCTCCTCCACCAGGTGGCACGCCACCAGGGAAGCCTCCTCCACCAGGGTAGCCGCCGCCACCACCGCCGCCTGGATAACCGCCTCCGCCTCCTGGGAAGCCACCGCCTCCTCCAGGGAATCCGCCTCCGCCAGGCGGACCACCTCCTGGTGGACCTCCTCCACCCCCAGGAACGACAGGAGCGACGGGAGGTAGTCCACCGTGCGGCAACCCAGCGCCTGGGAAACGGATTCCCCCACCAGGGTGATTCCCACCCAAGCCGGCGGGATTGCCAGCGGGAAGCAAGTTCCCAGGTCCACCGAGTGCGCCAAGTCCCCCAGCTAATCCCAATCCACCGCCGGCCATTGGTCCTCCTCCCAGTCCTTGGTAATTTCCGGGAAGCAACGGCTGAACGGGCGGCTGATATCCTGGAAGTAAGGCGGTATTTAACAAGCCAGGCATTGCGGGGGCGGCCATCACTGAGTACTAGGTGCTATCTATTTTACAATAGAACAGACCTGGGCCCGTAGGGCCCTGTAGCATACGTTAGGGCCCGTTTTAAAAGCGTACAGACACTATTGTAGGGATTATCAGGGCCCGTGAGCTGGTGATCAATCCCCAGCTCATGATCATCTCAGGATCATGGATTATCATGATTTTGGGGGTATTTTTTCGCATTTTTTGATTATTTGGGGGTATTTTCTGGGTATTTTTATTGCTCCTGATCTAGCCATCCAAATAGGGACATATGGGTACCGTTAGGATCGGAAAAATCAGGAGAAGCCAAATATGACACAACCAGGACCAAACAAGACCAAACAAAAATGAAAAATAGCATATATATGCTCCAGAAGCGGATTTTGGAGCAGAATTCAATGGTGGGGTCCACTTCATGTGATTCTGCATATCAGGGTCCACTACCCAGGCATATATACCTATTCAGGCGGGTTCCAGGCCAGCCAGGCTATCCAGCTGCTTCCCAGGCATTAAATAGCATATATTGGCAGAAATATTGATCCAGGGGCATTGGGGTAGCTTCTGGGGACCCTTTGGACCCTTGGTGGACCCTTTCCCACACTTTTCATTTTTTTATCGCCGGCTCCTGGGGAGTATTTTGGCATTTGCAGGCCAGGGACTGCAGCTATTGAATTTATTTTTCCACATTTGGAATATAC
>KV428452.1:0-10645 GCA_001632355.1 Sistotremastrum suecicum HHB10207 ss-3 | reverse complement strand
CCTCCTTTCCGTTTCCTCAAAAGTCCTCACCAAGTACACGCATATAGCAACTCTCGCAGTAGACACGATCTCAGGTCCCTACTCCGAACAATGCCTGACCGATACGTACGTCCCCGCCGACTGCAAGGAGGCCCTCCCCCTCTTCTCAACACACAATTAACTTACCCTTACCGTTAGGACATCCGGAAAATTCTGCAACTCAGTCTTACCCACATACAACACCACCTCCCCCTCCTCCGGAATACTCGGCTATCCCCACTCCGAACTCTGTACATCCTGCGTCCTCGGGACTCTCCAATCTACACTCGAGAATCCACTCAGTTTCTCTTCTTCGCTTTATGGGACACTTCAGAGCGCTTTGTCGTTGTGCGGGTCGTAAGTCCCCCGTCCCTTTTCTTTTTCTTCCCTTTGATTTTTTTTCTCCTTTTGATTTTTTTTTCTTCGTCCTTCGCACGAATGAGTTTACTCAGTGGCGTGTATGTAGAACTTTCTCAACATACAACGTCTCATCAACCGCCCCTCCTGCTCAATCATCCGCAGGACCCGGCTCAATAACTATCGGCTCAAACTCAACCACATCCCCCTCCTGCAACCTCACAGGCCGAAACATAACCACCTCAGGCACGAACACGACCTGCACCTCACTCTCATCTCAATACTCCATCTCCTCCGCCGATATACTGCTTAACAATCCTACCATTTCGGCGCTGAGCTGTACGGCGGGTATCGCTTCGGGAACGAAATTGTGTCTCCCTCAAGTAAGTCCCGACCGAAGGGAGGCCCTGCCCTCCTCCCTTTCTCTTCTCGCTTTGGAATTGGCGCGGTGCTGATCTGAGGATGATAGGCTTGTACGACATATACAGTCCCAGCGAACGCAACATGCAACAGCGTCGTCAGCGCTGTTAACGCTGGCGGATTAGCTGGGAAAGGTGTTAATATCACTTATACGCAATTACTCAGGTCTGCCTCTCCCCTCTCCTTTATTTCCCTCTTTTCTTCTCGCTCTCCCTCATTCCCTCCTCCCTCCCTCTTTTCTTCTCGCTCACCTCATCTTTTCTCATTTTCTCATTTTCTCATTTTCTAAATCTCATGAACTTTTCCTGATCCTCCGATCACAATCATATGATCTTATCTCGCCTACCCTCACGCTTACCCTCTCGCCTATCCGCTCGCTGACGATGTCATGCCGTGCCGACAGCTTCAACCCGGATCTCGGCATCGGCTGCTCGGGTATCGTACCCGGTAACAAGATCTGTATCAGGTACTGTCATCTTCCCACACTCTCTTCACACGCTTTTTTACTGACGAGTCTTCTTCGTTCTTCGCTTTTCGTTGCTTCTGACTCTAACTTTCTCACACGTTTGTTTTCATCTTGCTGCGCTTCTCACACCTTTAAATTTTGTTTTTGCTTCGCATGGTCACCTTTCTTCTTCTCAAATTTATCGCCTTTCTTTCATGTTTCTCACACTTTTATTTTATTCACTCCTGGCTCACACCTTCTTTGCTTCGCACATGCTCGCCTTTCTTCTTCTCGTTTCTTTTCTCACACCTTTATCTCATGTCTTCGTCTTCGTCTTCTCTTCCTCTCCTTCGCATGATCATCGTGATCCTCCTCCTCCTTCACATTCCCATCTTCCTCTCCCGCATGGTCCTCTCCTCATTCTTCCTGATTTTCCCTCACGCTTCTCCCCCTCGTCATTTCCTTCTTTTTTCTTCTTGATTTTCCTTCGACCTTCGGTCATTTTTTCCCTTCTTCATAATTTTCCCTCGTGCTTCCTTCCTTCGTCCGGCAGCCCACACGGTGGATTCCCAAACGTCGCCGTCGCTCCTTCCAACATCGCAAAACCAAGTCCTACAATCACCGCTACCGAGTAAGTCACCCTCTTCTCATCTCCGCCCTGCTCAGGATCGCCGCTGATCGTTCCTTTCCGCTTTTCATTCCTATTTTCAATTTCCTCACTCTTCGATCTTCCAAACTATCTATCTTCGCATCTCGCTCTTCCCTCTCGGAACTCGCACTCGAATATTCGCTTCGCAACTCTCTCCGTACCTTCGCTCTGCAATCTTCGCGTCGCTCTTCGCTCTCCAAACCCACCTGCGCATTCCCGCTTCGCTCGCTCGACCGACCGACCGACCGAACGAACGAACTAACAGAGCTCCCCCCGGTCAAACAGCCCCCGGTACAACCTCAGCCTGCGGCGCATGGTACCTCGTCCAACCGAACGATTTCTGTATCAAAGTCGTTCTCAACAGTACGTCCCCCCTCCCCCTCTTTTTATGTTTGGTTTGAAGGTTGACTTGGTGGTGGGTAGATTCGATTACTTTGGATGATTTCTTGACTCTTAATCCCGAGGTATGTTCTCTTATCTAACGCTTTGATTTTTGGGTTGGATGGGTTGATTAATGGATGGGTTGGTGTAGGTTAATGTCAATTGTACGAATCTGTGGGCTGGGTACGTACCTTTCCCTCATCTCCCATCTCCTATCCACGATCTTACTAAACAATTAATCTCTCCTAGGTACAACTACTGCGGTCAGCCAAGTCTCACATATCCTCATGAAATCATCCAAGCTCACCAATATTCCTCCTCTAGTGGCTCCCTTCCCCCCTCTCTCCTCAGCCTCCGCGGCAATCCCAACCCTCTCATCAAACTTCTCTTCAATCTCAATATACACCTCTCATCTCCCCACGCCCACCGCATCGCAAGGGACAGTAATTCCTTTCCCTACTCCTACAGTTGCCGTAAGCTCTTCACTTTATGTATATATGAAACGATGAGGCTGATGAGGGGGGATGGGGGATGTAGATCCCATCGAATTTGGCGTCGGGGTCTGTTTCGTTTGGGTGTAATTATTTTTATACGGTTCAGTCGTTCGATAACTGTACTTCTCTCGAATCATCGTAAGTCGCTGACCGCAGGGAGGCCCATCATCCGTTCCCATCCCTCTTTCCTCCCTTCCGTTCCAGATGAAGGAAGCTAACGAACGCTCAGGTTCAACATCACCGACGCCCAATTTAAATCCTGGAACCCCACCGCCTCCAAAACATGTCCCAAACTCACCTCCGGCGAAGCTCTATGCATGTTCGTAGCAAATAGTACTGCTACTTTCGCTCCTGCGCCTACGAACGTTGCTCCGGGAACAATCACCGCCGTACGTCCCTTCCTTCCCTTTCAGCTAGCAAGGTTGTATTCATGACGGTGATAGCAATGTGAGACGTATTATACGGTCGTTAGTGGAGATAGCTGTGCGACGGTGGAGAGCAAGGTATTCCTCCCCTCTCTACCCCATCTAATGCGCAGCTAGCTGACGATGTGGTAGAACAATATCACAGATACCCAATTCCGCGCATGGAATCCGGAGCTCAATAGCGGTTGCACAAATCTCGCTCTCGGAGAAGTACTTCCTTCCCCTTCTTCGTACGAATGAATGTTGATGTGATGTGGTTGTAGGCGTATTGTGTTCTTATGGCTTCTGGAACGACGACGACTACTACTACCACGACGACGACGACGAGTGGAGTTCCGGTTCCTACGAACGTTGCGAGCGGCACGATCACGACGGTACTTTCATCATTTACCCTTTCTTCGGAGGGCGCTGATTGGCAGCAGAATTGTAACAAATATTATACCGTCGTGTCGGGCGATAGTTGTTCCGTCGTCGAAAGCAAAGTACGTCCCTCTCCCCAACTCTAGCATATCCTTCTGATCAAAGTGTATGACGTCATCTAGAATTCAATCACGGATGCGCAATTCAGAGCTTGGAATCCTGAACTCAATAGCGGCTGTACAAATCTTGCTCTGGGAGAAGTAAGTCCCTTTACCCCATCCTTCTCTCTATCGTCGAAAGTGAGAGATGCTGACATAATTTTAGGCATATTGTGTCGGTGTAGCTTCTACAACTACAACGACGAGCAGTGTACCTGTCCCTACGAACGTAGCATCTGGAACGATCACGACGGTACCCTCCCCCTCCCCTCCTTCCTTCCTGCTTCCGGGTGCTGACTAAGCAATTTCGGGATGGGATAGAATTGTAATAAGTATTATACCGTCGTTTCAGGCGATAGCTGTTCAGTCGTCGAGAGCAAGGTACCCCCTCCCTCCCTTCTCCCTCACTGTAACGCTCGACTGACTGATATATTTGATGTGATTTAGAACAGTATAACAGATGCGAACTTCAGAGCTTGGAATCCCGAACTCAACACAGGGTGTACGAATCTCGCTCTTGGAGAGGTGCGCCCCCTCCCCCTCTTTCCCATTAAATCAACCGAGTGATGGATTGGTGGTGATAGGCATACTGTGTCGGTGTATCGAGCACGAGTACGACGAGCAGTCCATCGAGCGGACCTACGCCTCCTCCTGTACCTACGAACGTCGCAAGCGGAACTATCACCACTGTATGTCTATCTTCTTTTCATTCCGGAACGAAGAAGTTAACGTGTTGTAGAATTGTATTACGTATTACACGGTTGTGTCGGGTGATACATGCGGCGTCGTCGAATCCAAGGTCTGTCTTCCCCTCATCATCCTTCTCCCGAAGATGTGAAGACCGACGGACTGATGTGTTCTGATTGGGATGTAGAATGGCGTGTCGGACGCGAACTTTAGAGCTTGGAATCCAGAGCTTAATAGCGGATGTACGAATCTTGCTCTGGGAGAGGTACGCTTTCATTCCTTCCTTCGTCACTGACATTGAATGGAACTGATGAATGAATGCTATCAATAGGCTTACTGTGTAGCAATGGCGTCAAGCAGTTCGACTACGACGACTACTACGACATCTTCCGCCCCAGCGGCGCCTACTAATCTCGCTTCCGGCACCTGGTCCAAGTACGTCCCCAACCTATTTATCTATGATCATGTATGAATTGAAGTTGGCGGCAGTTGTACGAGCTATCATACCGTCGTCTCGGGAGATAATTGCGGTGCTATCGAGTCCACTGCTAAGATCTCCATTCAAGACTTCTTGACCTGGAATCCTTCCGTTGGCTCTAACTGCGGTACGCCCTCTCCCCCTCTGCCTTCTTGTCCTTCTTAGTAATAATGGTGGCGTACAGCGATCGATCTCGCCGAGGCATACTGTACAGCTGCTGCCGGTGCTTGTCCTAAAGTATACACCGTAGCCAGCGGAGATTCTTGTTCCGCTATCGCTTCCAAAGAAGGAATAACGCTCGCAACCCTCGAATCTCTCAATTCCAAGGTCCTGGATGCGAATTGCGGTACGCTCTTGCCCTTCCTTTTCTTTGCGATTGTGGTGGTCTGATGTGCATTATTCGTAGATCTTCAACTGGGATGGAATTTATGTGTTCAAGCTCATTGAATGTTAGATTGAATGTCTTTGTGTGGCTTATATATGTAGAAATCTCTGTGCTTTGTTCTAGTGTCAGTGTATGTATGTAAGCCGATTGTTGTGAACTTAGACTAGTGTTTCGTTACGTAAGCTCAGCTTGTCTTCTTCGAAACGCTCATCTCTGGCTTGAGCCTGAGCGCTCTGACCCTGCGGCCTTGAAGCCACGATGGCTTCACCTTCATCTGGATTGGTTGTTGAGGAGGAACTGTGGCCCTTTGCGGCGCTGCCTGTCGAGATCATACACCTCATTGTTCGAGTTGCAGCAGGGATGCCACGCAATCTCAAGACGATCAAAGCACTGAATCTATGCTGCAAAACCTTCCATTCAATCGTGACCCCCTTCCTCTTCCAATCTCTCGTGGTCCGTCAAACACTCTCAGCGCACTCCCTAGCCTCTACCCTTTTTCACAACCCTTCCTATCGCCAACTCGTCGAAAGACTCATCATCCTCGATTCCGTCCAATCCGCATTCTTCCCCATCTTCCTCGAACTAGTCCATCCAACTCTACAACTCCACGCATCCAAATTCATCTTCAGTGCTCACGCAAGTAACTACGGGCACAGATTACCTCCAAAACTCATCCCTCTCGAAGGATGTCATACGATGGTGCCTTCGCGCGCGTACGTCAACTGTACACATTTCTTCGTAAAGGAGATAAGAGTGTGGGGAGGACATGTCCAATGGCTTGATTTTCTGCCTAAGCTTGGACATCTTGGCTTGACGTGTCTTGATCTTGTGTCGCTCGATGCAAGTGTCTCTGCTGTTGATCATTTGATCAAATGCAATGTCCCTTTGACATCCGTCACGATCTTCACTCCGCAGCTGCAGAATGTCGACGTTGTGGCTGGCCGCCGTCCTTCGATTAAACATCTCCCTTATTCGGTCCTGTACATGTCTTCAGAGGATCTGTTCAATTTATGGCGCGATATCGAAG
The DNA here is from genome assembly GCA_001632355.1 of Sistotremastrum suecicum HHB10207 ss-3. Taxonomy (NCBI): domain Eukaryota; kingdom Fungi; phylum Basidiomycota; class Agaricomycetes; order Sistotremastrales; family Sistotremastraceae; genus Sistotremastrum; species Sistotremastrum suecicum. The sequence goes on along the minus strand of KV428452.1, from coordinate 4,361 downwards.
ATGGAATTATGGATCCTTGGGATACACTCGAGCAGTTGAAAGGAATTCCAACAGAATAGTAAATATTCCTATAGTTGCCTGTATGGTTCACCTCGCGTTCGCTCGGTGAATTTAAGTGTCCGTCCCTTCTCTTACGTCATCCCCGGGGTTAGCGGCGGAATGGGAGTGCAGGGGGTGCTCCGGGGTGAAATCTTTGCAGTTCAAAGTCGAGGACTGCTACAGCTCTGTTTTCTCCTCTTTCTTCAAACAAACTGGATATTCGTTTTAAGTGTAAGCTAATCTCCCAATATATGAATTTACAGCGAAAAATGGGCTGAATTGAGAGAGTTGTATCGACGCTGTACCAGCCGCGCATCGGATGCACTTTCGGTGTTATCGGCCCTACAGACGGAATGTGCGAATTCGGCATTGTGGTCACAAAATCAATATATTTATTGCTAGAAAACAGCTCTCATGACCCATAAAAAATGCACTCGGATAAGCCACTTAAATTCACCTCTCTGTCGCGAGGTGGGCTAAAGCACCGCGTGCTACGATGTTATCTCAATGCATGCACTCTGTTCCCATTGCATGTAAAAATTGCAAACCATGGTCCAACGATGGGCTCAATCAATCGTCCGCTCGGACTCGGAATTCGGAAGGGTCGACCTTGGCCTTGTGGTACAGAGTGCAGTAAGCAGATCGTCCCACCGTTCTACTCCATACCCATGTCTTTCCTCAGCAGCGATAAGGCTCTCGCCACAAGTCTTGATGCCGAAGACCCAATTAGATCCTTCAGAGATCGCTTTGTTCTGCCTACAAACCGGAGTGTATCGGCGAGCGAAGTTAGCGCAGATCATCGTCAGTCTTTTTGAAGAAAAAATACTGGAGCTGTCGTCATTCCTAACGCAGGATCATAGTCGACGACCCGTGCACTTATCTGTGTGGAAATTCGCTTGGACCTCTTCCGAAACGGTCTCGGGAACTTGTCCTGAACGAACTGGACAGATGGGCGTCGCTGTGAGTTCTTATAGGCTGCTAAGAATCAATTTGGATGCTTACGGAGATTATCAGAGCTGTAGAAGGCCATTTTACTCCCAAAGGTCATGGATGGGTTGAACAGATGGACGATCTGAATCCTATCATGGCGGAACTCATCGGTGCGAAGACGAGCGAAACGGCTTGCATGAGCACTTTGACTGCAAATCTTCACCTTTTGATGGGATCATTCTATAAGCCAACCTCGACGAGGTATAAAATCCTTTGCGAAACGAAAGCTTTCCCATCCGATCAAGTGAGTCGAACATTCCAGTTCAGATTCTCAGAAGTCTAACGAGCATATTGTCCAAAGTACGCATTCACATCTCAAGTCATCGCTCATGGTCTCGATCCTCAAGATGCCATCCTCGAGCTCCATCCGCGTCCGGGAGAATATCACTTACGCGAGGAAGACATCCTCAAAACCATATCTGAACAAGGCTCCTCCATCGCCCTCGTCCTCTTCAGCGGCATCCAATACTACACCGGTCAATTCTTCCCCATCAAATCCGTAACCGAAGCAGCCATCGCTCAAGGATGCATCGTCGGCTGGGACCTCGCGCATGCAGTGGGAAATGTACCTCTACAGCTCCACGATTGGAATGTGGATTTCGCAGTGTGGTGTTCGTATAAATATTTGAATTCGGGGCCTGGTGGGATGGGTGGGTTATTCGTTCATGAGAAGTGGGATGCTAAGGAATCGCCGAGGTACGTCTGCTCAGTCCTCCTTCTACAATTCAGTGCTGATGTGCCATTCGAAGATCGGCAGGATGGTGGGGCCATACTCTGGACAGTCGTTTCGCCATGCCACCTACATTTTCTCCGATCCTCGGCGCTCAAGGCTTCCAACAGTCCAATCCATCCGTGCTCGCCGGAGCCTCACTTCTAGGAAGTTTAGAGGTATTCAAAGAAGCAGGCGGAATGAAACCTCTCAGAGAAAAATCATTGAAGATGACCCATTTCCTCGAAAGTTTATTACGAAAATCATCATACTTCAAACCATCAAGCTCTTCTTCAAAAGAAGGCGAAAAAGGCTTCGCGATTATTACTCCATCCGATCCTAGCTCGAGAGGGTGTCAACTTTCTTTGTTGATCCTTGGTGGAATTATGCAGCCTGTGTTTGACGGATTGAAGGCTCGTGGGGTTATTGGAGATGAGCGAAAACCTGATGTTATTCGACTTGCGCCTATCCCCTTGTATAACACTTTCGAGGACTGTTGGAAGGCGGCGCGGGCTTTGGAAGACACCTTCGCGTCGCTGGGTTCGACGGAAAGTGTAAATGGTCTGAAAATTGCGTAATCGGATCGTCCACTCAATTCATGGGCTCGTGATCAAACATGGGTGCGTTAGGCCCATCTTTCAGTTGATTATCTGATAGCCGTCCCCATAGATATTGAATGTACGATCAATATCTAAATACCATTCGTTCCTTGTTATACTACCTCCGTCAACACAAAAGCCTAGCCTTGTGTCCTCGGAATGTGATTCAAGCCGTGTACTCCTCACAAAATGACCGGCCTTGTACGGAGTTCAACTCGAACCACGACCCATTTTCACGTCGATCACACGTAGTACATAAAAAGCTTGAGAGAGCTTCAACAGACCCTTCAGAGAAGATGGAATCAAAATTAAGGCACTAGTCAAAAGTTAGTGAGCTGAGGCCTGCGTGCAGGGTTGGCAATATTTCTCCGATGTTTTGCCCTCTGTGCAGACGAACCAGGGGCCAAAAGCCCCAGGGGAAGCCCCACCAGGCATGGCACAAAGTCACGCCCCCTGGGGTTTTCGTACATGGCGCGGAGCCCAAAAACCCCAGCCACAGGGGCCAGAACCTGGGGCTTTAAGCAACCGAAAATGTCCGGAAAGCCCCAGGGATATATTATAAGATTAGGGTGCCGTCATAGCAGAAACCCCAGCCAGTGGGGTTTTGTATCATTGTAGCGGTAGCTTTAGATACGTTACAGAATGACTTTGATCTTATCCCACTGGGCATTTCCAACATGGACTGAAGGGCATCACAAATTATATTACGGTCATACTGCCCGTCTCACACCCCTCGATGAATCCTACTTCGTCGTCTGCATGTCGACCCTCTATGCTGATCCTACAACTTCGACTTCCTCGCCGCCGCATTTGAATCGATCCCACCCGAAGCATCCCGTCGCTTTCTTCGCCATTGCTGTCTCATCGTTGAAGATTCTCGTGGGATACTCTTCTCTGCGTCGAAAGCTCTCAGTATTGAACCGTATTTGTGCGCATATATGGTACTCACAGAGCCGACCACCATCATAAAGAACTCCGCGATGCCATCTCCAACTAGATCTTCTCATAAGTCTTCTTACAATGTTTTGCATCAATTATTCGCTTACGTGAATACGAAGAGGAGACTCGCCTCAATAGCTCGAGCTTTCACTTTGCCATCTTCATATCCCATCTATTACCCAAGCCTCAACTCGTCCATATCGGCCACTTTCTATCTTCGCGTCATGTTCCGGTGCATATTCCGGTGCTGGGCGACAGCGGTCTTGCTGCTACTAGTCGAGTCGCGTCTCGATCGCTGTTCACGAAGACCTGATGCAAGAGCGAGAGTGAAGTGAGTCCTGAGAAGGAGGAACATCCTCACCTTCTAAGCCTCCAATGATAATAATCGCCTTCAAATGAGCAGTGAGCAGTCGCGCGGTAAGCATGGGTGATCAGATGCATACCGCGTATTCCTGCTTGTCGCCTCTGGCATCCGTGATTTGTCTGGTTTCCGTTTGTGCGGTTTGGGGTGCATCAACGTCGATTTGATGATGGACCTATGTGACGCGGCCTATACAGGGTTTAGACAGTGTGGGTGAGGTGCGCATCGTCGTCGAGAGGAAGGAGCACAGGGAATAAGCGCCGGCGGACTCTGGCGCTTCGAACGATCGCGTCTGGCTGAGCGGAGTTTAGACTTGGCCGCAACTAATCTCCAAGTGTATATTTCCAAAGGTGTGTGTATTGAATTTGGGAATCCACCAGAGCCTAAGAAATTGGTGGTTCTGAGCCATGTTTTCGCACACAAACTACATGTAGGAAGTTAATACAGTGGTAGCACTATGTACATAAACTATGAGACTATATAAAAATGACGGGACGGAAAACCCCAGCTGGAGTGCACATCCCCTGGGGCTTTTCAATTGAGTCCTCAGGCTTGCAATCGCCATGGCAAAAAACCCCAGCCAGTGGGATGTCGATGTCCCGCCAAATTTGTTCCGGAAATGGCAGTGACATCGAAGCACCGGCCATTGGGGCTTCTATCCCCGAAGCCCCAGTTTCGGTTGCTTTCGGCCCCCGGATCGTCCGCACAGTGGCCGGCGTTTGCT
>KV428451.1:0-10768 GCA_001632355.1 Sistotremastrum suecicum HHB10207 ss-3 | reverse complement strand
AGGAGCACACCCCGTCACGGTTTCTGCCTACGCGCATAAACGACCATGGTGCCTTCGGGTGCTTATGCTTGTCGACGGTGACGGGTGAGCTGATGCTGAGGTGGCTACTGCTACAGTAGCGGACAGGGTGTATGGTCGAGGGACCGCTCGCTCTCGTCAGGAAACAGAGCCCTTCTCGCAGCAGTCGCAAGGCTGTCTGTGGGCTCGCTGCTCTGAGGAGCAGACCCATTCACGGTTTCTGCCTACGCGCATAAACGACCATGGCACCTTCGGGTGCTTATGCTTGTCGACGGTGAATGGTGAGCTGATGCTGAAGTGGCTGTCTGTATGACAGCAGCCAGGCAGGACATGTCGTCGACTGGGAGACCAGCGGCGTTCAGTCCTGTGTCTGGTGAGGATCTAAACACCTCCTCTTGCTTCCCCATTCCCTCATTCAATGGCTTGAGAGGAACCTGTGGACAAGCTTTCTTATTATGAAGCAGAGAATGCGCACCTTCTCCCATTATCCCTCCTCATTAATGATCGTGAGAAGGGTGAATGGGTGAAGTCTTCGCTCTCTGTGTTGACATTTTCCAACGTTCATTGTGGCTTTTCGTGGCCTCGGTTGTCAGTGTAACCCTCATCTTTATACTAGATCTACTGACATTTGGCACAGGACGAGACATCGATGTAAGTTAGTGAGCCGTTGCGTCGTTCACCCAAACTTGATGCGACTGCAGGTGACAGGACATCCGATCTTTGAATCGCATTGACCAATGCTCCGCAGCATCATTGTCTGATCATTAATTTCAAAATCTTGAGCATTCCTCAGAACAAGGCCTTCATGTAATCGAATCAAGCAGCATTGATTTTGAAACCGGTACGACATTCTCCCTCATTGCTCTCGTGGAATATTAAGTCCTGGAGCCAGAAGATAATGTAGAAGAAGATAAAAGAACCTGAGAGAAAGAACGCTAATGGAAGGGAAAGTCGAAGGAAGTTCAGATCGGTGGAGGGCCCAGTAATACCGCAGTTCCCTGTATCTGTATCTCGAGTTGTCGGGTCTGTTTGAGTATAGCGAGCGAAGCGTTGTCTTGCGTCGGTGGAGAATTGTCTCGCATGCTTCTCTCGAGATTGAGCGTTGCAAGATGCGGAAGCAAATGCGAGTAATGTTGCTGAAAAGCCTGTGTGATCGGGGCCGTATTACCAGAAAGGGTCAATATCTGGACGGACGGATACAATTCGAATATCCAGCCAACTAAAATGTTGAGAGTCGGTAAACTTAAATGCAACCCGACGCCTTCGTGGATGGTGATGAAATTCTCGATGTGGAGACTCGAAGGTTGAAGGTGAAGAGTGTGAGCGGGAGCGCCGAGAACGTGTGCGAGAACATTGAAGAGGAGCGGGAACACTGCGGGTCCTTCGAGCTGTTGGAATGTAAAATTTGTCCAGTCGGTCTGGAAGTGGTAACCCTTGATGCCGACGAGGAGCGATGTGGAATGAAAGATGATGAGAACTTTGATTTCCTGTGGCAACTGAGGGATATGCGGAAGTTTGGGAAGAGTATCGAAGATGGTTGCTACGAGGCCGTTATCGTGCTCCGCGATTGTCTCGTGAACGTCAAGATGAGATACGTTGGGAATGTTGATTTTGGAGAGAATATATCGCGTTCGCTGAGCATTCATTCCCCGTATGGACAAGGTTCTGCAGGATGGAAGGACGATGGGTTGGAGCGGAGGATTATGTGTAGGAAGCGGTGAATCGTGCCATCGAGTGGCACCTTTGAGACTTATACTCTCTAATTGCGGCATCCCTCCCAACATGTCAATCAATCCTCGAAAGTTGTTCTCGGTGACTCGGTAGGCGAAATTGACCAAAGATGCGAAGTTCTGCAAGCCATCGAATGGCGTGCATGCGTGCAAACGAGCAGAGGATAAGAAAGGGGCATCGTTGTTGAACAGACGGTGTATGTTGGCATTTCTGGTTTGCTGTTGGTCCAGATCGAGCGTGAAAGTGACGAGACGTGGAGCTGGAGTATCACAGAGGGCGGCGGAGAGACCTGGACTGCCATGGTTGACCGTCATTCTGACCTCCAATACGCGGATGATCTCCATGTGTTCCTCCAGAAAGCGGGCCCATCGTCTCTGCTTCCGTCTTTTATCATTCGTCCCTGAAGCTCGAGTATCCAGGATGACTACGAGATCAGGATTGGCAAGCCGTTGAGCGTTGGAAAGAAAGTGTTCGACTGCTCCGGCCGGCCACTGAAGGAAGATACTTGACCACAAGCTGTGGCATCCCAGACATGCTATGCGTAACGTTCTGTTTCTGATACATCATTAGGAACAAAATTGGAAATTTTGGAGATTGTGATAGAGTTACATATGAGTTAAAGCTAGCACTCTCTCCAGGCGATCGGCTGCAGGAAGGTCTGGTGGAATGGTGTCCACTTCGACATCTCGTATGATTTTATGTAGAATTTCGAGGGGGAGGGAGTCGATAGACATGGCGAGCAGATGAATGAGCGTATCCCTTCAGGTTGTCGAAGATTTATCAAGCGGTTATGGTGACATCGGCGGCGAACACGAGCTCTGAGATCTGAGGACTGAAGTGCTGAGGAGACCGGATGGCTTACGTCAGCCTCAAGCCTGCAAGCATCATCGTCAATCATGGGAAATGTCGACGACAGCCCAATTGCGACAGCCCTCCGCCGAGCTCATTTCATCACTCTCAATCGTCTTAGTCCACTGCGTTGGATACATTTGCCACTATAACTTCCTCTCTTGGTCTCAGCAGAGCAACCGAACGAATGCCTTGTTCGCCGCGGTCCACCCCCTCAAACTTGGCCTTTGAAGTCAAACTTGAAGTCGCGTCCTGTCCGAGGAGTCCAAGAGTAGCCTTGGTATCTATCAAGTTTACAACACCCAGCCTTTCCTCGCAGCGATACTGCAGAAAATGGTGTCGTCTCCAATTTCCTTTGCCTCAATGAGGCACTCGATTACGAGAGTTCGAATTGGAACTATTCGACCAATGCTGCTACAGCTCTTTCGACAATACAGGATTCAAGAAAGTCTGGGAGACCAACGTGCAAATGATTGGATGCGGCGGTTCTTGGATTTGGGCTACCAGCGATGCTTATTCGTGTGTTTATATTTTCGTCTTCAAGGGCCCCCGCAGGCGAATATCGACTCGGATCATCTGGTCACTGGACTTGAAGGTATGAGTGTTCTGCCACTCAATTGACTTCCGAGTTGCTGACAATTCTGAAGGCGAAATCGAGAAAATACCGATCAAATCCCATTGTGTCATGGACAGCGGGGGGCAGAGGAAAAGTAATAGGATTCTGCGTGACGTGGATTACATTCTCAGTAAGCACGTTACTCTCTCTCCCCACGAAAAGAAAGACTCACTCTCATGTCAGATGTCGCGGTCACGAGACTCGACATCCGATGCTCTCAAGATACTTAGAAGCATCAGCGCATACATTATGCTGGAAAACTACGAACTGAAAGGCAGAGCGTGTTTGTGTCTGTGGTCAGGTAAGACTTGCAATTCAAGACTGATGTCTATGGCGATATCCTAATCCTTTGTTACCTCAGCAATTTCCCCCGAGCATTTCATAACTCCTTCGCTTGTCTTCGTTCCGAGTCGATGACGTCTGCGCCACCCTCAGAAGAATCTACGAACGACCATTTCAATTCGTTGGTCGTGCAATCACGCTCGGCGAAGTTATCGCAGCCTGGTGAGTCATGAGCTCATACGTATCCAAACTTTGAGATTAACGCTCTTTTCAGGAGCCGTGCATTGCGTACTCTGCTTCCGCATCATGAGCGGTAGCTTGTGGCACCCTGTGGAGATCTGTGTCGCTAACACAGGCCAAGGAAATCTCGGACAGAGATCCTCCGTGCCTTCGAGTGTGTGTGTCTGTCAGTTTATGTTAAATTCGTGGCTCACGCACACTACAGAGACATAGCCAACTCCAACCGGTATGAAGACTATTCCGAAGCATTCGTAGTCTCATTCACGTAACCCACTCATCTCGTCCGTGATGTCACCTCGCGCTCATTATCGTACCTTTTAGCGCCTCCCCCGGCTTGGATTCTAGTCGCTCGAGCGCAATGTTAGATAACCCCGTGATCTGAATTCCAGGCATCTCGGGATGAATTTTCCCTTGATAACAGCCGGCTCGATACCACTTTCATTCTGTTCGTCGAGTTCACCGAACATTCAGTCGTACGTAGGTCACACATTATTCTCCTTTTCCTCCCCTCCTCATTTCGACTTGCAAGTTCAGATTAGTGGAGGTCACAACGACGTGGACACTCTTCTGAACATGTCTCGCTCCAATCGTAATGGTATGCATTTCATCTTCGTTTTGACGGTCATCCTGTTCAGTCTTCACCAGATCTTTCACTGTTTCAAGCTTCGCGGCTTCGATGCACTAGAATGCGCCACCTTCTCTCACCGATGTTGTTCGAGCTCTTCGAAGGCAGACTCCTTGCCAGAGCATTTGATGTCGATACCACGTTTCACATGCACGGTTAGGAATGATCTAGGATAATCGCTGTCCAGTTCGTTTGCAGCTGTTCTCTCTGATTCTCATGTACGAAAGTTCTCTCGCACGGTCCGTGTGTTTTCTCAACTTGTTCTTCTTTTTGTTACAGATGCTGACGATATCGATCTGTAGTGATTTCGGATGTTCCGACGATTGCGAGGCTAACGCCTGTGCTCTATCCGGCCATCGCAATGTCATCCCCTACTATATACCAAGCTGTCTTTCGCGTCAACAAAGACCTAGAATGAGCGGACAAATCAGTGAAAACATTCCCCATGGACTCGAGCTTGAGTAAAGCCAGAAAGGTCTCAAAAGCTTTCAATCTGGCGAGGTGCCGCCATTTAATGGCTTATATGGTAAGCATACCACATATCACCGACGAATTTAATTTACCGAAATCTGACACAGAAAGCTAGTTACGGTGAAATGGGAACTCTCTGAGTTTATTAAGCTGGCGCATAGCCACTGCATCTTTGGCGAGACAAGCCTCTGCAACACGGCGAACTGATGTGGCCCTGACTGGCTATAACGGATGCTACGGAGTACTTGGAAGTTGTGCCGTCTGTGATACATACGTGTCCGCCCTCAGGTACGATTTTCGTTCTCCGTTCAGGATGTCGCTCATCACGCGGCCATGCAGTGAAACCATGAGTAGGCGCCTCGTGGCCTTGAACTCTGAAGTCCTCTCATCGTCAACCAGTCATAATCGTCGACCATTTGTGCCTCATCGACACTTGTAGACGTCGCAGCCGGCAACCCAAAATGAACAGAGAAAGCATCCATATATTTCTCCGTATAGATCGAAGTTAATGCCTTGGGATCTCGTGCCGAACTGTCGGTGGTTCACGATGTCGGATGGCAACTGGATCGTAAGGGTTTAGTCGAAGGTATGGTTCTCTGTCTTATTCCACGAGTGATAGCAATGCTTTACGTCAGACGCTCCCGCGACATCTGTTCGAAAGGCGATATATTCTTGAACGTTTAGAAGAATCATGCAAAGTGTCGCTTTCTGAGGATTTTATCGAGTGCGGTGCGGACCGTGAGGCGTAACTGAGATCAGGTTCGCAGCTCCGAAATTATCGCTATTTGCGTATGTTAAGCGCAGCTTTCAGCCACGTTCCGCAAACAAGCTATGATCTTCACTCCCACGTTATCTGTCGACGTTGAAGAGCATAAACCATCAAATCGGATATTTCTACGAATACGAACTGCTCGAAACGAATCCCTGGAGACGTCAGACTTCTTCCCTACCCGAACGGAAGTTTGACTTAGGACCTGTCGACGATACAGGGGCGCTCGGCGACGTCCCAGAACCAATGTTCACTGGCCTAGGCAAGCCGAATGTGAACTCACGACTGTGACTGTATAAGCTTATAAGTGCACCAGGACCTCTGCGTCCGATATTCGGATCTGCGCTTGCGATTCATCTTCTGTGCAAGCTCGAGGGAAAGCCCGTCATCAATCTATTCCCTATCACAGGTGATCAAAATTTCTACGTATATGTGCGAAACTCATTGGCGCCCAGATCGAGTACGCTATGTCTCTTTATGATTTTTTCTACGCACGATGGTGACACGAGAGCAGATGGTTACCGATCGGCGAAAATGATTCCTTGCTCCTCTTTGAGGCTTTACCAGTGCCGCTGATCAGTCATTGACGGGATCTCTGCGACTGAGTCTTTTCAAACGTATTGAGATCGATTGACTAGTGCAAGAGAGCTCGATGCTGATCGACATGAAAGGCGAGTATCCTCACCTTCGATATTCGGCCTTGCTGAAGAACATGCATTGCAGTCACCGAGGAATTAATATGTTATCCGTTCCTGTGCACAAGTCCGACGCCTCGAAGTTCCTCATTAACTGATGTGCGATGAGCAAGGCCGAAAATCACGACACTCCGACGGTTTAGTGAGCCCAAAATCGCCGCCAACATCCTCTCTGACCCTTCTATATAGCTGTCTTCTTGATGTGCGCTGATGCCTGACAGTTTGAACATGCCAGCGCGTATCTTTGTCGAGATATGTTGTGCATTGGGTGCGTCCGCTAGATCATCTTGTCATTATCCGATTTGCTTAATTTAATATTATAACAGGAAGCGGCGCATATGTGCTATACCATTCGAAGCCAGACAGATGGCATGGTTATTCAGGCTGATCGGGATCGCAGGCCTAGGTACTGCCTAAATCAGGAGCTTTGATGAGTATATCTACCAGAGATGGGCGAATATCAAGGACGTACAATAACAAAATGCTATGTAACCTCTCGTTGCCTTGATACAAAAAAGCAAGCGAACGTCGTGGACTCGAACAAAAGCTCCCGTCTCATAAAGCATGCTAATTTGCACTGCTATTCGTCATGAGGGAGGGCAAAACGATACGAGAATAGGCAGAGCTCACATTGTCTCCGAGCTCCGGCTGATTTGGTGGGCAGGCAAATAAGAGGCTTCAAAGATCATGGAGATGAAACCCGGACTGTCTAGTTCATCGTCGCGCCATGTCGTTTTTCCAGATTACGAGAGACACTGAAGATCGCTAAGTGGACGGATCGTGCATGTATCGACGGGTACTACTTGGTGGCACAAGTGGGTGTGGCGAAGAGCCGGAGGGGAATGCGAGCAACCCAAACTCTCAAAGGCAATCGAACTGAGAGGTACCTAAGAGCCCTGTGAGAATGACAGGAGTGGAAATTAATAGGATGCAACGTACCCAAGCCTCGGGCTCGCTGTTGAGTCATCTCTGTGACGAGTGATCTCGCAACTTACGCATCGGCTTGCAAGCAAGGTATGAGCACCTCGTCCTCGAGCCCAATAGCATATTATCGGAAGCAAGACGTCCAAGACAAGACCGAGAGAGATCTGACCGGCCAAAGCAAAAGAAAGTCAGTCAATCAAGGCTGGAAGGAGAGAAGCGAAACTTACGTGGCAGCACATGCAATCGATAACATAGCTCCCACTGCTCCTGACAGATGGAATAGAGACACTGATGGAACTCTGGCTCAGATCGTCCAGTTCGTCGCGTATCGTCGGGCGAGGTGGCGCGGCTCAGCTCGCGTTTGATGATTCTCAAATTCCTTTGAAGGTGAGACCAGATCTCACGGATGCTCAGCGAAGAGCCATCGAGATTATATTGCATCAGCGACGAGGATGGAGGAGATCGCAGGCTTGAACTGAACCAACGGCCCACGGTGAATGCCCGTGAAGTTAAAAAATTGTGCTACGCACTCCATTTTATTCTCGATAACGTCGAGGGATGTCGAAGGTTTCTCGGGGTCCTCGACGCAAATACTGGATTGGCAGGATCTGATAAGGAACAGGAGCATGGTACACGTTGAGGACAGCGAAATGACTTTGAAATGGGGGTGGCAGGAGCAGCGGAGTGTAATACAAGCTTAAGGTTCAATTTGAGTAGAATGGGCTACAGGTATGAATACTAACATGGACTGATACTACTGTATACATATGCTATAACGAATGACATGACGAGAGAATATACAATGCTAATAAAAGAATGTGAGACTTGAGATGGTTCTAATACCGATACCGAAAATAAGACTTCGACCTCAAAAGCTACCGTCCCAGTACCTTCTTCACCTTTCCTAACTTGTTCTTGATATCTGGAACCAACTTGAACATTCGAAGCTTGTTCCTGCTCCTGGCCTCGCCTGAAGCTGCTCCGAGACTCTTCAAGTTGTCTGTGTTTGAATCTTCTTCGGTTGCTTCAAGTCCGGATCCGCGAGCGTCGGTCTCGCCATCTGCCTTGGCCAAAGACCCCACTACCCACACCTCTTCGACTTCATCTCGACGAGATGTAGATTTTTCATGAGCTGACCGTTCGATACCCAATGGCTGGCCGACGGAATAACGAGCTCTCTTCGAGGGAGACGGCGTGAAATCTGGAGACGAGGATGAGGAAGTAGAACGTTTAGTCCCACGACACGGAGACGAGCTACTCTCGTTTCTGTATCGAGCCTCCAAAGTCTTGACAGGCGGTGAGGGAGGCGAAGGAGGAAGGTCGACTGCCGGAGATGATGCTACACGGTCTTCTGAAGAGGGTGGGGAGGTGTCGGTGTACGGCGGGACGGCTGATGTAGGAGGAGGATAATGGATGGCCGACAAGGTATCTGTCGAAGTGCTTGGCTCCAAATCGACCTGACTGCTGGCTTCGCAAGGGAGAACCGCATTGCCGCAGTATGAACAGTCGTCCGAAAGGCGCATCGAACGGACTACCTCTTCATAGGACTCGAGAATTCGTTCGTACGTTGAACTATATGCGTTGATCCTCAAAAATTGGAGGAGCGCAGAGCGTTTCCAAAGCCAATTCTGCAGATCTCCAAGCTGATCATTGTCGAAAGCCTGAAAGCCAACCGTCAGACTACGACAGAGTGACAGATGACAATGATCCAATGCTTACTCCTGAACTTTGCGCACGGTTGACGATCGACTGATTGCATTTCTTGTGACCACATCCAAATTGTCCCTGGGTAAAATCTTCGGCCAACTCCATCCATTGACACTCCATCTGAGCTTTGTCCAGTAGTTGAACGAACCGATTCATCCCATCCGTCCAGAAAGCCAGGAACGGCTCATCTAGAGCGCTCCAACCTCCGTCGCTCATCGCAAATGCTAGTGGGATCATGACAGATGAAAGATACTGGAAGTCAATCTGACCATATACGTATGCCGCCTCCCGAAGAAGAGTTCTCGCAAGAGTTCGATGGTTGGTGGAGACGGCGAAAGCCATGACTTCTGTGGTGACGATGCGAAGAACCTCGATGGAATGTGCAGCTGACTGGGCCACTAGGAGCATAATGATGTCTGTGAGAGCGTAGATGTCTTCTTGTGCAGTTACTGGTATTTTTGCAAACCAGTCAGAGAGCAGCGCCGTGATGACAAGAGGAAACATGGTGCTCCATGTCTCCTTAGGCGATTCTAGAACACGAGGGATAAGCCTGTCGAGGGTCGTCATATTAGTCCAGAACGGTCAAGAGACGCGGGTACCGACGTACTTGTTCTTAAGAAGCTCGAATGCCTTATTCCCGCCCAAGCATAGACACATCGCGACGTGTTTCCAAAACTTCTCCTGCTTTTCGTGTATGGTTGGCGCTGCTTCCAGAAGCAGGATGTTTGTGGATACGATGACATTGTCGTGGAAGGCAACGAGGTTCATCTGAGCCAGTGCAGATGCCCCTATCATACTAGTGATGAATATCCCCAAAAGCACAGTGTCTCGAGATCGGATCGCGATGCCGACGACGTCGGTGAGGGTCGCTAGAGTCGCAGCACGAAGCTCGATGGCGCAGACGAAAAGATAAGCCAGCGAGTGCGTGACTAGCGAATGGTAGAGGGTTGCGGTGACCCGCGAGCTGAAGACCTGCACGGTCTCTCTGTCGTGGTTCATCTTCAGAACGAGAGTTTAGACAGCGTAACTGCGGGAGAAGGCTTGTGATACTATGTTTAGATGAGTCAAAGGACGTTCAACTTGATGATAGGTCTTAACACTCACACGACAGAGGTCTCTGAACCGCGAAGGCCCAGCGTGAAAATCGTCGCAGAAAATAGTTAAAGAAGTTCTTTGAAAGATGCAACTGAAGGCTCAGTGCGAAAAGACCGTTGAAAATGATTGTGGGAAGTGATTGGGTTCTGGTGTGATGCAGGATGGATGAGGGGAGGGGATAAAAAGACGATGACGGTGGTCAAGCCATATATAACAATTCTGGAATTAAACCTAACGCTGTCCGCAAATTGCCGGACGCACTGTAAGCAGTACTCTGACTTCCGTGTTAGTCAAATGATCGGCATACCTCTAAAAGGCAGAATATTCTCGCACACTCGTTTGATGCAGGCCGACGTAGTCTGTGAATATCTTCGAAGTACATCTCGATGGGATAAGTCGTAGACCCAACCCATCATAATGAAACGATAATCTCAGGCTTGTGAACGAAAGTTACGAAACCCAACACCAAATTCCATCCAGACACCGCACCCATGATAACGCATGAGAGTAGCGAATGGGAAGATAGAGCAGGTACCCTGGAAAACTCCCGCCACACCTTATAGCCCGCAATGCCGCGTCCGCTTTTCATACAGACGGGTACCCATGATGAGCAACTTTGTCACCACACCATGAGGCGGTCCAGTTTGTGTGCATACCTTATATCGGGTGAATGTCAGGATCCCCAGATGAAGGCTCACGACGAGCGGCGAAGTGGAAGAGAGAGTGACAAGCAACCGAAGCTGCAA